>PVJN01040225.1:0-19395 GCA_004026805.1 Lasiurus borealis | reverse complement strand
CGCTAACAGAGCCGGAGGGTCAAACTACGTAAAAACAGTTAGAGTGGCTCTAAGTTCACAACGGGAGGATGACTTTTTAGTCAAATCATACAAATATAAATTACAGACTATAAGTGACCTCAGCATGTTGTGATCAGCATCAAAGACAAAAAGATTGAAAAATATTGCACAAAAAGAAGTGAGCATGTTAAAAAAAAAACAAAAAAACAGAAAACACCACGACGCATGAGCATGCGTGCACATGTGTTTTTTGTTTTGTTTTGTTTTTTTGTTTTTTTTTAAAGAGAGGAAGGGAGAGAGATACAATACAAAGTCAGAAACATCGATGAGAGAGAGACATCGATCAGGTTCCTCCTGCATGCCCCACAGTTGAGATGTGCCCGCAAGCAAGGTACATGCCCTTGACTGGAATCGAACCTGGGACCTTTCAGTCCTCAGGCCGACGCTCTATCCACTGAGCCAAACAGGTCTCGGCCACACGTGCTTCTTGATCTACTACCAGGCCCCCACCCTATTCTGGTCCTTACCTGGATCCAGGCATCTCAGAGCCCTCTCTTGAGCTTCCCCGTCTAAATCAAACCCCCAAGATCTGACCTGCCCCCGTCAACAAAGAATTTCACCCTCTGTCCTCAAAATGCTACTAACCTCTTCCACTGATTACCTCCGACCACACAAATGCCCGATACTCTTGGATAAATTCTAGTTCTTGTCCTCCTAGTAAAACAGATTCCAAATTAACACTTCTCTTATGTAACACAAAAGATGCTTAGCAGCAAAAGAATCCAAAATTCTAAATCCAATTACAGTGGCTCTCAAATCTTTTTCCTGACACGCCTCGGGTCTCATGCGCTGTGAAGCAGCGAAGTACTTATTTTAGGGGAGGTAGTCATCAAGCGCCACGCTTTTGTTAGAGAAGGAACCCACGTTGGGGGAGGTGATTCTCGCCAAAGCATTTTCCTGTACACAGCCAATGAATAATTAATGTGGTCATTCCAAGAAAGGACGTTTACACGTCACTGCAATGACTTTCAACCCCGCAGAATACCTTTGTGAGAATAACAGGGCCGCTCTAACCAGTTTGGCCCAGGGGTGGACTGTCAGCCTGAGGTCTCAAGGTCCCAGGTCCAAGGGCACATGCCCAGGTTGCAGGCTCAATCCCCAGTGTGGGGCGTGCAGGAGGTAGCCTACCAATGATTCTCTCTCACCACTGATGTTTCTCTCTCTCTCTCTCTCTCTGAAATCAATAAAAATATATTTAAAAAAACACACAGGGTCAACATATTTCTAGGGAACCAAAGAGAAACGGTGCTGTCCTTAACCTACGTCTGCATTCCTCACAAAGTCTAACAGAGTTGAACGGAAAAGCCTCCAACTATTCTATTGCCTCACATCTTTTCAAACTTATTTTTAATGGGAAACTACAACATCGGTTTTACTACAAATATAATTTTTATACAAATGACTACATCTTAGATCCACAAGGTCTGACAATCAGAGATTAAAGGAGGTGTAAAGAAGTCTTCAAGGTACTAATACCGTAATCTATTGTCTAGTTTCCTGTAAATAATGGTTATTCCCGTGTGGCTTATCAGTAGAGTGAAAGATTTTGCTTTCCTAAGTACTTAGGAAGAAAACTACTACAGTGTGGCCCGGTGACTGAGTATCGACTTTGACTCAGGAGGTCATGGTTCGATTCCCAGTCAGGGCACATGCCCGGGTTGCGAGCTCCATCCCGAGGGTGGGGCCATGCAGGAGGCAGCCGATCACTGATTCTCTCTCACCACTGATGGCTCTCTCTCTCCCTCTCTCTTCCTCTCTGAAACCAATAAAAAAAAGATTACTTTTTAAAAAAGATGCCTAACTTAAAAAATTTTGTTTTCTTTATTAAAAGTTATATATATTTATGAAGTAGAGCTGTACTTTCCCTTTGTCCTCGCTGATTAGAAAACGCTACCTCAGGCCCCCGGAGTTCGCAGGGCTGTGAGCCTCAGCCCACCAGCACAATCCATTTTGCTTGTGGGAAATGGATCGCTCATAGCACAGGCTTCCGAGCAAAAACCCCACAAGAAAGCTTCTCTTTTAACAAGGTACAGATAGCACAAACTAAGAGCAAAAGATTGAAAATGCTGACTTTATTAAAATTTGAACTCTTGTTTAGTTGTCAAATGATACCAGAAATAAAGATAGACCAAAGATAGAGTGAAGATATGGCCACACAGATAACTGACCAAAGATCTAAAGAAATCACACGGCTTGGCAAAAATCACGAGGAAAATAGGCAAAAGATATCAACAAGCAATTTACAAAAAAGGGAAATAAAGGCCAAAAGACTTCTTAAAAGAAAATTCTCAACTTTGACTAGTAATAAGGAAAATAGTCATTAAAACTATGGTAGGATTCCCTTTCATACCTGCCAGAATGGCAAAAATAAGATAATACCAATGTTGATGAGTGAGGCAACAGAGACCAATATACAAGGACAGTGGTTGGCAAACTCATCAGTCCACAGAGCCAAATATCAACAGGACAACGACTGAAATTCCTTTTGAGAGCCAAATTTTTCAAACTTAAACTTCTTCTAACGCCATTTCTTCAAAAGAGACTCTCTCAGGCCGTGGTATCTTGTGGAAGAGCCACACTCTAGGGGCCAAAGAGCCGCATGTGGCTCGTGAGCCACAGTTTGCCGACAGGGTACTTGGGTAAGACGTACAAAGACTTTAGAGAGCAAAACTGGAAATGGTCATACTCTAGTAATTCTTCTCCCAGGTATATATCCTGCCTACAGACACTCTCACACATAAGTACAACAACACAGGCAAAATAATGGCCACTGTTATAGTTACAAAATTTTGAAACAACCTAATTGTCACAAAAGGAATTGTTAAGATGCAGCTTTTTCATACACATACACAATACAAGTTTTATAACACAAGCATCATATATTTATTTATATACCACAAAAAAGAAAAAATAACAACTGTAAGGGCAAAGCATTGATTTTAAAATGTATCACAATTTCAAAGCAGTTAAAATGTAGGAAAAGCTGTGCATGTTAGAACTAATCATGTGCAGCAAAATGCATTAGCTGAATTACACATATCAACATGGATAAATCTCAAAACAACTATGTGGGAGGGGGAAAGTTGCAGAAGAGCATGTACCATTTATTATAAAATTAACAGCTGACAAGTCTATATTGTGCCTTTAGATTTAGTAAGTACGTGGTAAGGTATAAAAACTTGTGTGGAAGTGATAAAAATACCAGAAAGAAAGAAAAAAAAGACTTCAATTATATGGACTCTCTCATTTTGCACCCAGGATGGCAGTAGCATGAAAATTAATTCTGTTACTCTATACTTTCTTAGCCAAAATTTACATGACATTTATTTTACTTTTTCTATTTCAGAAAACTTTTGCAAGTTGTTTTATTTACAACACCAAGTTTTAAAAGGTCCGTGGACCTTTTAACTGGACAATCGACTAGGTAGAAATTGCTTTGCAAAAAAAGAGGGAAAGCCCAAAATGCCAATTGATAGAGAACCCACAATTCAGGTTTGTTCAGGGCAATGAAAAAGATACTTTTGATCACATTGGAAGAAACTCAGCCATACATTTGGAACCTAAACCCAAATGACACCTGCCATGAGGCCAATATTCTGCTAATACAACAGATGCGCATTTGTCTTCTGTATACATTAACGATGATAAAAGAGCAGTGCTCCAGTATTTGGAACAGTCCTTACAGTGAGTGTCACAGCATCAGGCACTGAATCTTTTCCTTCTCTTCACCCACTGGCTCTCTCTGCGTACCTGGCTTCCTCTTCTTCATGAAGTCATTCTGATACGCAAGGTCTTGTCCATGTTTTCAGGAGTGTCCCCTTGACCATACTGGCAGCAGCCCTGCATGTAACATCAAGTAAACCTCTGATGTCTAAACAGTCTGCAGCCAGAATAAGTTCAACACGTGCTCCTTGGTCAACGCTGAGGAATCCGTGGTCCCAAACGGGGCCATCATCTGTTCGCTCGCCTTTCTTTGTTCTCACCGTCCCGGGAGGAGGGGTCATCCTTTTGGTGGCGCACCACGGGATACCTTTGCTAATATTGTCGCATGAACATCTGGTAGATATCATCACCTTCATCATCCGCTCCCCACTCTTCTACCACGGTCTTAAGAGTTACAGACTGTTTGGCAATTTCAACATCAACTTCAAATCTCTCTCCATCAGACGCTGCAACTGAACTGAGGGCGCGGAGCTAGTCTCAAGGGGAGCGGGCAGCGAGAGGGGAGCAGCATCAGCGGACTCAAGAGAGAAAAGCGGAGAACAAGCCACTTACCATTATTTTTAAATGAAGGGGGGGGATCCTACCCAATAATGGGATGTCTTTCATTGTATTTTTTTTATTTCAAAAAAATATAACCAACCATTTTAGATACTTTATTAGCATATTCAATTAGCCATATTCCATTTCATTCCATTTATATTTCTATCTTCTTTTTTTTTAATTCAAATCAAGTAAAGACATTTAGGAACAGGAAGAATTTAGCAATAAATAAGCATTTATTTTAATCTTTATTGTAGAAAGTATTACAGAGGTCTGCTTTATTTTCCCATTGACCCCTTCTAGCCTCCTCTCTCCCCGCCACCAAATAAACATTTTTTTCCATCAGTGAGATGAAGATATGCACATATGTAACTACAACATGCGGGCAGTAACAGAAGGATGCAGGCAGCAAAGAAAAGGGGATAAGCAACATGTGCCCTAAAGGAGCACGAAAGGATTCAGTAAAAAGTTCGCTTAAAAGTTAAATTTGGAAGGTGGGAGGGAGAAGTCTGCTCTGCAGGAGAGGACAGTCCTTGCTGGACAAGCCAACAGCATGTGTCAGGACAGCGACTAAAGAAAACGATGGCACCCTGGCTAGAGCAGCATCCACAATTTCTGGTTGGCCAAACTGGCCCCAGACTATTTCTGTCTGACCCACAAGCTAAGAATGGGTTTTACATTTGTAAAGGGGTGTTTTTTTTAAGACCACATGTGGCTGGCAAAGCCTAAAATATCTGCCGGCTAGCCCTGTAAGAAACTGTCCATCTCCACACTAAAAACGTAACCTGCCAGTGGAGGGGGGGAGGGTAGCTGGAGAAAAGATGGTCCTGGAGAAGAAAGACAACTTTAAAAAGACATTGGGAAGAACCTTGTCTTCCAGACAGAGTCAGAGTCACATTAAAAAAAATCGTATTTGTATTTTTAAAAGATTACTCAGGCAAATCTGTGAAGGATACACTAGAAAGGAGCAGTAACGGGACCGTGAAAAGGTGACTGTACTAGTCCAGATAATGGCTGAGCAGAGCTGAGCAAAGGCATGCACTCAGGGGAGGAAGTGGAAAGTACTGGCTACCAGTAGGCAGGTAGAAGGAAGAACCACACCGCTTGGTGAGGAGAGAAGAAAGGAAGGGACTGACACACCATGCTTCTGGCTTGAAAAAATGATCACTAAATCATAATACAAATTTAAAAAAAAAAAAAGCAGAAGGAAAAATATAAAAAATAAATAAAAAATAAAAAAGCAGTAGGAAAAATTGAAAATTTTAAGACGCTGAGTTTGAGGCTAAGTTTGACTTAGCCTGAGTTCCCTTAAATGTAGAATCTTAAAGAAAAACCTATATTCAGGGCGTTTACTTGGGAAATTATCTCAGAGGGCAAAAGTGAGGTGTCTGGAGAATAGTCAGGAAAAAGAACAAAAGCAAATCATAAATGTAAAGGAATGGCAGAATTAAAAATTTACTATAACTGATTCAAGCAAGAATTATCAATGGAAGCCCAAACTGGTGGGTGAAAGTCTGAATGACGTTTGTTGGGAGACAATCCAGCACGGGTCTCTCGTGTTTCTCCGTGTCTTGCGAGCAGAGACACGGGCTGCCTTTGTTCTGGAGTCGCTTCCAAAGACGTTTGTATATGAACAGCCTTCGTAGAAACAGTGTTTTCCTGCTGAGCAAAGGGCAGGCTGTCTAACGTCCGGGAAGATAAGGATAATGACTCCATCGCGGGCAAATGTCAGGCAGGCGTACTGCCCTCATAAGATTCAAGTCTCCCACAACACGCCTCCTTTTGTGCAGGGGTCACCTGGTCCTGTCCACATCACCCAGTGGGAGCCGAGTTGGGGGACCAGGCGAATACTGACATTCTGACTACATGGCTGTTACTATGAGTAAAAAAGTCCTTTGTCTCTGACTCCCCCTCCCCCCCAAAAAAAAGTCCTTTATCTCCTATCTGCTGCCAGCGTCCAGGGCTAATTTGTTATCTTGCAAGACCCTTCCGAGTTCTTGACACTTACACAGCTTCAAAATACACCCCCCAAGGTAGGTACCAATCAAAAAGAAGAAACCAACAGATGCCACCTTAACCAGATGATCAGTGTTTACATCATGTGTCTCCTGATATGACAAGCTAGTGGCAACACACTTGACAGTGATATTTCTAAGCACAAGAAGACAGACGGATCCAAACTGAGGGCCATTCTTAAAAAACACGTAGTATTGGTCAAAATGTCATTGTCAGGAAACAACACAAAAACTGAAGCATTTCTCAGGTTACACAAACTAGGCATAAAAATTTGTAGGGAAAAATTGGGGAAAACTATAGCATGTCTGTAACTTACGCTCAAAAAGTTCACGGGGGTGGGGGGAGTAATATAAAGGGAAAAGGTAAATGCAAATGGGGTAAAATGTTAACATTTAAAGAAATTAGGTTAAAGATACACAAGAATCCTTTGTACTATTCTTTAACTTTTCTGTAGGTCTGAGCTTTTGTCAAGTGATAAAGAGAATATGAGTGACAGGCATAAAACCATGTTTTTCTTGCCCACTTGGGGATAAACTGCTGAATATGTTAGGCAAGCCCAAACCACCTGAAATCTAGAATGATCAGGCATCCAGCGAGTCCCTGGGACCCATCTCCTGCCATCCCACATAATAAAAGGCCAGACCATAGGCATAACGACCAGAACGACCACTCGACCAGTTGCTATAAGGTGGGGGGCCTGCGAGGGAAACCAGCTGGCTGGCAGTGGCAGCAGGGCGGGATGAGGGCCTGCCAGGGGACCGGGTGGCTGGCAGCAGCCAGAGTCCGGTAAGTGGGCAGAAAATGGCGCTGATCACAGACCTAGGGACTCTACATGCGCACGATTTCACGCACTGGGCCTCTAGTCATTAATAAAAAAAGTTTCATAAGCAGCGAAAGAAAATCTTTTCATTTAAAAGTATTACTTAATTCACAGTCGTTTTTGAACTTTTAGTTATTATGTAATTTCCTCATCAATAGAGACTAAAATTAGAATTTCACTCTGTGATCCAATAAATTTGACAAGAAAAAGGCCTTTTCATTTGTGAAAGGATAGAAAACCCCAGTTCTATTCTATGCAGGACTCTACAATAGGAATTAGAAAATGGAACTAAATGACAAGCAATATTCAGATAACACAAAGGAGTTTCTAGTCAAACTTTTATTGCTAAATTTCTTTGTAACTAAGAGCATATTTATAAAAGACAAAATAACATGTCTCCTTAGAATAAATGATAGATATATATTTTTTAAAAACATGCTTTTAGTGTGAAGAGACTCTTCACTGGCCGTTTAAATCTCAGTATTTTAAATACCTGTATCATTAACAGGTTGTTCTACCAGTATTCTATCCAGAAAATTAAGATACACTAATACATTTCACATAAATATTTTCACATAAATGAACCACCACATGCTGCAAAACTTCATAAAATAAACCTGCTGCCTGAGATGCTCACAAAACATTTATTTGAAAACACTAAAGTCTTGGGTATTTTCCATCAGCATTGTGAACAAAGCATCTCGGGAATGTGTTGACTATAACACAAAATCAGCATGTTAAATAACAAGCTTCATCTGACTTAGCAAAAAAATCTAGCTTTTGGAACAGAAAATAACCTGTTGGGTATTTCAAAGCTGCTAGAAATCGCCCTGCCAATATAAATCTTTACTTAAGAGAGGCTAGAAGGAGTTAATTAAAAACAGCATTCGAGGACTATTCTTACTACAGCATATAATTCCCTAGAATTGTTCAAGCCATATAATATCAAAACTCAGAAATGGAAATACTGACTAAAAATAAAAGCTCACCCAAAACACTCTCCTCCTTGAAGTCAACTCTAAGCTTACCAATTCAAATCTAGTTTATAAAACTTAAGCACAAAAAAAGAATACTTTATTTCAATTCATCACACAATACCAATGTCTACCATCGGGGGTGGGGAATGACTGCTTTGCAGATATTTCAAAGAAAATAGGATGCTATGATAAAGCCAGAAAAAATAATAATAACTTGTATAACTTTGAGTTCCGACATCTCCCTTAACAGAAAGCCAAATAATTTCCTTACTATTTATAGGAATATGCCCCCCAAACCACCACAAGCCTCGGTGGGTGTGCCTCGCTGATCAGAGTGAGGGCCTTCCGACAAAGGCTCACAGGTCCAGGGCACGTACCTGGGTTGCGGGTTTGATCCCTGAATCCAGTCAGGGTGGAGGTGGGGCTGAGGCAAACCCATCAATCCATGTCTCTCTCTCAGGTGGATGTTTCTCTCTCCCCCTTGCCTCCTCTCTTCCACTCTCTCAAAACACACCATGCAATTTTTATTTACTTTAAAAATCCATGAAAAGATAAGTATGGAACATTAAAGATGAAGAAAGCAAAGGTCAAATAATCCTGACCAGAACTTCTCCTAAACCAATCTACCTCTTTCCCACTTTTAATCCTTAAAGAAGGGTATGTTTTTATTGATTCTTTTAGAGAGAAACATCAATCAGCTGCCTCTTGCAGGGACCCTGACCAGGGATGGAACCCCAAAACCTAAGTATATGCTGGAGCCAGAATAGAACCCGCAACCTTTTGTTGTAAAGGAGGACGCTCCAACCAACTGAGCAACCTGGCAAGGGCCTAATCTACCACTTGAAACAACTCAAATCAACAGGGGAAGTTCAATCCTAGATTAATATCTGCTCAAACATCCCATCGATGTTCCTCTCTCATCTCTCTCTCTCTCACTCTTCTCTCCCCACCCCCCACTTCCCTCTCTCCAACATAAACAATGAAAATGAGTAAGGCCCTGGCTGGGTAGCTCAGCTGGTTAGAGCATCACCCCCATACACCTGATTTGATTCCCTATCAGAGCACATATAAGAATCAACCAATGAATGCATAAATAAGTGGAACAACAAATCAATGTTTCTTTCTCTCTGAAATCAATAAATACTTTCTTTAAAAAAAAAAAGAGAGAGAGAGAAATGAGTGAGGACATAAAAGAGGAAATACAGAAAAAGAAACCAATTTGGAAACAAGGTAGTCAATTCAGTTTGAGCTACCGTTGGGGAGAAATAATGAGATCAGAGTTCAAAAGATGAGCTGAGAGCTACTTGAATAGGGTAGAGTAGAGATTATGCAATCATCTGGAGAAATATGGTACATAAACTATGAATGAATGGGAAAATACCGCTAAGGGCTGAGAAGTAAATAGAAATTTAGATAGGGGCTACAGTACACATTTAATAAGTTTGGAAGAAACAGAAAAGAGAAAAGAGGTCCAGAGACTTAAGGAGGCCCAGTTAAAAGATGGTCACTTAAAGTCTCAGATACCTTTTTAAAAGGCTGAAGAAAAAAAAGACCAAAAAATAAAAAGGGGGGACTTGAGGTTACTGGAGAGGTTCAAGGTGCTGAAAACACAATTCAGCATGAAATGCACAACAGGGAATAGGAGGTAAATCTTGGAAGGAAAGGGATGTTGCTTTCTTGAGAAAATAGTGAAAACACAATGAATGCTGTTAGAAGTTACCTTCAGAGGCAGAGGGCTGGAAATCTGCTGCAAGTCACACCTACTGATCTGAAAGAGGGAAACAGACTCATCTGCTACCAGCAAAAGAGGGGAGGAGCAGAGTGGGTTTTGAGAAGTCAAATGTGTATATGACACATTCACAGGTACCTGGTCAGGGACCTGTCAAACTACTTGATAAAGATTTTCTACATGGAATAAGGGACAGGTAGAATGTAGCATGCTGGTATTTGGTTACTTTTATAATCTATATACATAAAGAGGTAATATGCAAATCATCCGGGATGCTGTAATGTCACGACTACTCAGGAGGGGACTGCATGAGAGTGAGGCAGGTCACGGGCGCCACGGCGGCTGTAGCAGGCCCGGAGCGGGAGGCAGACACCTTTTCTGACTGCTCACTGGCTAAGCTCCCGGTACAACACTCGCAGTGTCCTTGGTAACTTGGATAGTAAGAACCCAACAAGGTGATCTAGGGTTTTCCCACCTCACTCCTGGGGGAAAACACGAAGGTCCGCTGCTGGAGGGGCTAAGAAATGTCATATCCTGCCCTGGCCAGTTTGGCTGCGGACAGAGCCTTGGCTTGCGGACCACAGGGTCTGGGTCTGATTCTGATCAAGGGCATGTACCTAGGTTCAGGCTCCTCCCTGGCTGGGGCCCAGGTCAAGGCTCATGCAGGGGCAATCAATTGAAGTGTCCCTCTCACACTGATGTTTCTCTCTGTCTTTCCCTCTCTCTTCCACGCTCTCTAAAAATCAATGGAAATATCCTCAGGTGAGGATAAGAAAGAAAGAAATGTCATATCCTATGTAAGAGACAATTTGAAAACGCCTAAAGAAAGTTGTCATTTTATCGTGGTGAAGGGACTGAAGTCCGTGTTGATGAAAACACCTTGGTGGCTGCAGGGACCAGCAGTGACAGCAGCAGTGGGGGGATAGGGGTGGCGCCTTCCCGTGATTAGCTCAGTCGCCTCCCGCAGAGGGAGGCCAGACTGCGGCTTAGGGGAGCGGGCCTAAGGGGTCAGTAGGACATCCCCTGAGGCTCCCAGACTGTGAGAGAGGGCAGGCTGGGCTGAAGAGACTCCCCCCACCCCCACCCCTGCTCCAGTGCATGAATGTTGTGCACTGGGCCTCTAGTAATAATATATTTAATTCCCCAATTCTATTAGGCACTTCAGGGATACAGAAATATGTTAAGACATACATTTTTAAATGTAACCTTTTCCTAAAATGTAATATTGTTATCTTCTAATAGGTTATAAATTGAGGTATTTTAATTTCTTCAAACCAAAGTAAAGGGAAACAATTTTACACATTTAAATGTGAGACACTTTAAAGAGTAACCATTCGAAATGCCATGCTAAGTTTAGGGCATTTTACAAAGCAAACATTTCAACTATTTTGTACTCCAAAGCGATTGGTAAACCAATTGTGTTACAGTCCCTAACACCCTAAGTAAGTTTTGATACAGAATTCCATTTTAAATATACATGTATAAAATATTAAAATATTACCCAATTGTCAAATTTCATTTAAGAATATATATCATATAGAATTACAAGAGGAATGAAATACAATACTTGTCCTTTGCATGACTCTGCTTTAATAACCCCAAGTTAATTGTACTTTTGATTTACATAAATTAAATATACAAACAATATCCCTTCCGTTTAGTGCTTTCAAATAAGTTACAGCTAGTACTTTCAATATTCTTAAAAGTACTGTACCTTAAAATGGAATTCTATCTATACCCTATTTTTCCCCTTCTATTTTCTTCCCACAGGTCGGCACGGGAATAGTTTGAAAAGTGCTGCAGCCCAAATTTAGAAGAAAGGTAATAATTTTAGAAAGGCAAACCTATTAGAATTTTCTCAGGCAATGCAAGAATTATGCCCAAAAGGAAAAGTACTGAATTATTAACTACATATAAGAATTATGACCTTCTCCTTGATTTATTTAAATTTTTACTTACTGATTTTGAGAGTGAGAGAGGAAGGGAAAGAGGGAAAGAAAGAAGGAAATGGGGAGAGAGAGGATGGGGAGAGAGGGAGGAAAAGGGGGGAGGGAGCGGGGGTAGAAGGGAGAGAAGGACAGGGCGAGGGAGAGGGAGAGAGAGATATCAATTTGTTGTTCCACTTATTTATACATTTATTGGTTGAGTCCTATTCGTGCCTTGACTAGGTTTTGAACCTGCATCCTTGGAGTATGAGAATAACATTCTATAATCAACTGAGCTACCTAGCTAGGATGATCTTCCCCTTGATTTAAGTTAATATACAGCATGTCTTTATAACCTTTAGACTATTATACTGGTTATAATTTTATTATCATCAAAATAAAATTCATAGAATTGTTAAATGTTTTTTTTGTTTTGTTTTGGTTTGGTTTGGTTTGGTTTGGTTTTGTGGTAAGGGTAGTGACACACATTAAGAAACTGAACTATTCCTGGTAACTTAAATATCTTATATATAACAAAATGAAATGAAATCTTAAGGAATTTGACTGTGCTATATACTAGTATTTAAATCATTATTTTCTGCAAGCAGTATTTTCCAACTCATGCACACATCCAGATATAAACGACAATTTCCAGTCCTTAGCTAACTTCACCTACTACTTGCTCAAAGCAGGACTTGTGTCTTAACTCTCTTCATTCATAGCACAGAACTTTGCACCTAGTGTCATTTAAAGATGTACTAGATAAAATAGTTTTCATAGAAATATTTTATAATTTTTCTGCCCGACATTAAATTGTTTTTCATTGGGGGGCAGAGTCGGTGATCCATCTATAATGAAATATTTAAAGTATGCTCAACAGGTTAAAAATCTAATATTTTTAACCCAATACTGTTGTTAATTAACTAAAATAGGAGAAACTATAGTCCTGGTTGGTATAGCTCAGTTGGTAGGAGTGTTGTAGGGTCAAGGGTTCGATTCCAGGTCAGGGAACATACCCAGGTCGCAGGGTTTGAGGCCCAGTGTAGGCATGTATGGGAGGGAACCAACCCAAGTTTCTCTCTCCCTTTTCTTTCCTCGCTCAAAATTCAATAAAAACATACCCTCAGTAATTATTAAAAATAAAATAAATAAAATAAACAATATGAAACTACAGCTGACATACTGCAGGAATACTTGTGCCTTCTCCACTGAAAGTGATTGTAAGTTAGGCCAAAACATGTTTTTGTTTTGTTCTGAGAATGTAGTGAAGCAAGGCATCCTCACCTGTAATTTTCCATTTGTCACTATACTCTACTTAGTAGAAGAATTGTAACATATTACATATTAAAGTCCTCAGAAGCATTCATTTAAATTATACGTTAGAAGAAATGTCTCTAGAAAGTCAGGTTCAATTTTCAATATGTTATCACTTTATCTTAACTTATTAACTATTTAAGACTGCAGCATTATATATCTAAAGTCGTATAGTTTACTCAACTACAAGACTCTCGTTGTATTATTAAAGAGATAACACAGTCAAATACATGCAAATAATTTTCAGGCCTTTAAATAACTGCTTTATAGGGTAAGAAACATTCTGTAAGCAAGTTTGCTATTTTATTTTTTTAAAACTGTAAAGTAGTTTTCAATGTATGGGTAATATGAGACTAAGAGAGAAGTTGAAGAAGTTGAAGTTAATATAAATGTTTTTTAGCAAGTCAAATACTTTTGAAAGATCTCTAAGCTGTAATAATTGGCTAGTCAAATACAGCCCAGTTTCACTTTGTTTATCATAGCTTATAGACAATTTTCTTGGTAAGCCATCTGTAATCAATTATAATTTATAATAAATGGCTACAAACTTTTAAAGAGGGGAGTGACTCATATTGTGTTCATGTGATTATTTCAATATCTGTCATAATTGTTTTTATATTAGAAAAGATGCTTCAGCATTAACAATTATGCCCCCCAAAAATGTATCTGACCATCCCTGCTATCCTTTATTTTTTCATCCTTTATTTTCAAGGTACCTAAGAGTTATAACTAAAAGATCCATCTTTCACCATTTAGGTCCTTACCTTAAGGAAAAGTACAGCTCAAATGACCAAAGTACTTCATTTTCTCTTATTATTATTCTCTAAACCTCCACTTCTTTTAGGTGCAATCTTTTTGTTTTAAAAAAAAATGACAAAAAAAGCAAAGAAAACACAAAGTGTATCGGGAAACCTACTCTTTAAAAGAAGAAATGTTTATCTCAAAAGGTAAAAATTGACTAGGTCACTGATATCAAAGAGGTCAAGGTTTTAATTCAGTTTGAAAAACCTAGATTCATATATGATGTGCATCTTTTTTTTAAATATATTTTTATTGATTTCAGAGAGGAAGGAGGAGGGAGAGAGATATATAAGCATCCATGATGAGGGAAAATCATGGATCGGCTGCCTCCTGCAAGTCCCCCACTGGAGATCAAGCCCCAAACCCAGGTATGTGCCCTTGACCAGACTTGAACCTGGGACCTTTCAGTTAGAAGGCCGATGCTCTAACCATTGCGCAACCAGCTAGAGCTATGAGGTGCATCTTTTTTTTAAAATATATTTTATTGATTTTTTTACAGAGACGAAGGGAGAGGGACAGAAAGCTAGAAACATCAATCAGCTGCCTCCTGCATACCACCTACAGGGGATGTGCCTGCAACCAAGGTACATGCCCTTGACCGGAAACGAACCTGGGACCTTTCAGTCCGTAGGCCGACGCTCTATCCACTGAGCCAAACCGGTTTTGGCTATGAAGTGCATCTTAATTTTATTATTAAAGATCTCCAAGGACCAAAAAAAGTATTCCTATAAATCAAACCCATTTTAATAGGAATAATACGTTCTATGCTTGTCCCCCAAGTGAGGCCTAGAACATAAGATTTTCCTGTAATTGGATAGAAAGCTTATATTCCCGAAATTCTACATTAAGCAAAAAAGTCTTTTCTATTGAAAAACAAAAGATACAAAGTGGAAGGGGCAGGATTTAAAAAAAAAAAAATCTGGTGGAGGATGATAAACAGATGCTATTTCACAAGACTGATCACTTAGCAGGTGTCATGGCATTTTTTTTTCTTCATTTTTTTTAACCCTCACCGGAGGTTATGGCTTGGTTTTGTTTTGTTTTTAAGTGCTTTTAAAGATAAAGGAATTGGGGGATGAGGGTGCAAAGAAAAGGGGGGGGCATATGAGAGAGAAACAGGGTTCGGTAAGCCTCCTATTCGAATCTGCCACCTTCGGGGTGTGCTGGAGGATGCGCCAGCCAGCCGAGCCACAGCTTATTCTCAATCTTTTCCCCAAGCTCCCACAAACTTAATTGACTCTAACTAAATGAACTTTGGTTGCTAGCAACTGCAACATTTAAAGTGAAACAGATTTATAACAGGCCAATCTCCTCCCAGCACTGCCCCCTTCCTCTGCCTCACCCGCCCCACTAACTCCCCTCTCCCTCACTCTCCCACCGGGGAAAACAAACAACTATCAATTTGAGAGTAACTGTTTGGGTCAGAGTAACAAAATACATTTCAGGTAAAAGATGCTGTCTTTCGGTTTATTTCAAAGCCCATCTGCTGGAAAAAGACAGCTTACAAAAGTGCTGATTTGGGGGCCCTGGCAGGGTAGCTCTGTGGGTGAGACCACTAGAGCATCAACCCAATACACCAAGGCTTGGGGTTCGATCGCCAGGGCACATACAAGAATCAACCAACAAATCCATCCATGTCTCTCTCTCTCTCTCTCTCTCTCTCTCTCTCTCTCTCTCTGTATGTGTGTGTCTCCCCTTCCTTTCTCTCAAATCAATAAAAAATTTCAATAAAAATGATAATGAAATATTTTAAGCACTGATGATTTCATTCACTTCTCTAAGCATAAAAGAAAAAATCAATTAAATGACTTAACGATCCCAAACCACAAATGGCGCCCTAAAAACACAGTATTTTCAATATGTACCCAGTTCTTTTCGTTTCCACATAACTAGTAAGAGCAGGGGCTCTAAGTCCCTTAGCATAACAGCGGTGAGCCTCCGAATCAAGATACTATGTTGCCTTTGTGTAGTGACATATGGCCCAAGTATCAACCGAGGAAAGCAACTGCCAGAGGTCAAGGTCTACTTGGACAAACACGGGTAAAATATCTAACACACATCCTCTATCTCTATCTAACTTGGTCCCAACTGTGATTTAGATAAGGTCCCCACCAACAGCTATGACAGAGCTACAGAATCAGCACATTAACACGAGGGTGTTTTTCACCAAACCACTCTCATTACACCAGCTACCAAAAGAAGTGGGCTGCATTGCCTTAAGCTGGTCACATTAAATGCACTGGCTATCCTAAAAACTTCCAGATTTTAAACTTCTCCTCCGAATATATAAACCTATTCAACTCTAGGTGCTAAAGGTACTAGGCAAGATATACTTTTTAAGCATCAACCCAATACACCAAGGCTTTAGGTTCAATCGCCAGGGCACATACAAGAATCAACCAACAAATCCATCCATGTCTGTCTGTCTGTCTGTCTCTCTATCTGTGTGTGTGTGTGTGTGTGTGTGTGTGTCCCCTTCCTTTCTCTCAAATCAATAAAAAAATTTTCAATAAAATTTCAAATAGGACATTTCAAGTAATTCCTTTAGGCTTACATTTGTATCATACAGAAAGGGTTACCCAGGACAAAGCTTTCACAAGTTGTGTGGGGTGAGAGAGAGGCAATACAATATACTGGTAGATTCTTCCATTATAACCACGTTCTGGTTTGTCTAGAAGTAACTTCCAAGTGAAACATCCCACATTAGAAATCTCAACTTCAGACACTAGGAATTAAGGACAGCTGCAAACCCAGAAATTTTACATGGACATTCTTTTAAGAGCAACAATATAATCATCATAGCAAGTTATTTTGTGTCCGAGGCAAGAATAACTCTAAAGAGGTATTTTAAATATGGAGAATTTCAAAGTTCCTTAGATCAAACATCCTTAAATCTATATACTGCTAGCTACAAATGCAAAGTTGCAATGGAATGACATTTTTTTGTCTCTGAATTAATCCCCAATAATGCAATTCTAACCATCCATATCATCACTCTTAGTGAACTGCTAGATTGAAAATAGCATATTAAGAAAGTTAAGTCCCTTACCTTGCAAAATTAATTTCAAAAGTTACCAAAATAAGTCATTCTGACATTCTAATGGAAAATAATCGCCCTAGCTGGTTTGGCTAAGTGGATAGAGTGGCTGCCTGCAGATTGAAGGGTCCCTGGTTCAATTCCCACCAAGGGCACATAGCGGGTTGCAGGAGGTAGCCGATCAATGGTTCTCTCTCATCATTGGTGTTTCTCTCTCTCTCTCTCCCTCCCTCTCCCTTCCTCCCTGAAATCAATAAAAATATATATTTTAAAAAAAAGAAAGAAAAAATAGCATGCAAACAAGTATTTCATTCAATGGGTGGGAAATAATATTTCAGCATTCTGAAATTTACATTTGCCCCATACTCACTTCCATATACAGGCGTGTCCCCAAAATACGTATACATAGACTTTGAACAGTTACCAGTATAAAGGCAGTGTTTATTAAAATACATTACATTTTCAAAACTGAGCTATCAGTTGTTAAAGTGTGTCAACCTTTTCGGGAACCCTGCATATCCCTTCAGTGCTCATGTATGAAATATCAAAAACAAAAGCTGAATGAAGAAGTGCATTTGACAACTGTTGCTATTTTGAATTGCAAGGGGGCTTTCAATTCCTCACGCTAAACAAATACACACTTATATGCCCTGCCGTGCTACCTCCAGCAACCTAGCTCTGTAATTTGCACCTTATTATGGCATCCCATGACGGAACATCCAAAAAATTAAAATAGTATGATCCGAAGCTTCTTTTCAAGCATGGTTACAGGAGGAATTATCTCACAAAAACCATCCACTTTTATGTGACTCTAAATCTCCGTGCCTAGAAGCCAATGACTGCTTTACAAGCAGGATAATGACTGGGCCACTGGAAAAGGCATTATGACAATAAACTAAGGCTGGCTCACCATGTTATGATCTGCTTGCCTAATATGTATGTTTAGCTACTGCAGTCAGCAGTGTCCAAATATAAAATTGAAACATTTAATGGCTGGTTCTGTTTTAGATCCCAAGCTCATCTTACCTTTTCAAATCATGGTTTTAATCTAAGAATTTTTTTTTTTTTTTAGTATTTTCCCTAGAGTAGGAAAAAAAATTTTACAAAATTGTTATTCAATTTTCCCACGACAAAAAAAAAAATGAAATGTCCAAAATCTCAACTATTTCAACACACTTCTGCATTAACACAATTTAAAAAAAAAAAGTTTTAAAAAACAAAAATAAAAAATCTTCCAACAGGTGAAACATTATATCCCCAAAATAGGAAGCTTTCAAAAATTTATGAATGCACCCAGAAGTATACCATGAAGTGCCTTGTGGAATTAAGCATAAAGAACTTTATTTGGCTGGTTACATGACAGTTATTGTTAAATGACATGAAGGCCTAAGGTACCAAATAAAACTATGAACGTGTTTTTGTTTTTGTTTTAAAGATCAGGCATATTGTTTACTGAGGTACTGTTTAACCATGACCTAGCCAAACCTTATCGCGGCTCACTGTATAAAATTAGCACCGAGCTTGCACACATAAGCAGAATCCAGACTTATCAAACATATGGTGAGGCTCGCCCGGCGTCGCAAAAATCACACGGGAATGCGGGCTCGAAAGGTTTCTGTTGGGAACCGACAAAACCCACCAAAGTTTTCATCAAAAACATGATCCAAGGAGGGGGGGGGGGGGACCTCTTAAAATATGAGAGAGCCCAGCAATGAAAAAACTTTGGAGGAAAAAAAAATGAATTGGCTTGATTCGTACCTCCACTTCAGAAGCTACAGATAACAAGCAAACACCTAAAAAAATATATATTTTTTTTTAAAAGAGAATTCAGCCCATCTCCACACGACTAGAAGGTACACCCACACCAGCACAGGCACAGGCTGGGGCACCAGCCCCCTTCCCGGGCCTGGACCACAGAGACAGCCAAGCTGACAGAAGAATGAACCATCAAAGGTCCCTGTGCCCGGGACGGTAGGGAACCTGGGAGAAAAACCACAAACTTGGCGGTGCTGAGGGGAGGGAGCTCTTCGTAAAATTAGCGGCGGCGGCCTGACAGGTGGAAAACACACTGTCACCGGGGCGGCGGCAGAACACGGTTCAAGGACTGAGCGTGTTGTGGCTACTTTGTCACCGGGCCAAGGTGATCCTCACTCTCACACACTCTCTCTCTCACACACACACACACACACACACTTACATACACACACTCTCACACACACACACTCACACACTCACACTCTCACACACACATACATACATACACACACACATTCACACACACTCACACACACACTCACTCTCACACACACACACACATACATACATACACACTCACAAACACACTCACACACTCAAACACAGTCACACACTCACACACACACCTACACATACACACACTCTCACACACACACATACACACACTCACACACACACACACACCCACACACACACAC
>PVJN01040224.1:0-19409 GCA_004026805.1 Lasiurus borealis | reverse complement strand
TAGATACAGAGGCAGTAAAGCCTCAAACAGACTGTGAAATTATAGCAGGAAGATTAAAGTTAGGTGGGGTAGATGGGAGATCAATCAAGGGACTTGTATGCATGCATATAAGCATAACCAATGAACATAGACACTGGGGGGATTGGGGTATGCCTGGGAGGGAGGGGGGGCATGGGGAGACATGTATAAAAAATTAATAAAAAATAAAATGAAATAAAATTGTGCTGGACCCAAAAAAAAAAAATGCATACAACATCCTTGGTAGAGTATCTCCCACCCATCCATCCTTTCTCGCCTTACCTCTCAGATTCCACACTCTATTCCATGCTTCCATGTCTGGATCTACTCTATTCATTAATTTACTTTGTTACTTAGATTCCACATATGAATGAGATCATGTGATACTTGTCTTTCTCACCATGGTAAGAAATCATGATACTTTCTAGGTCCATTCATGTTGTCTCAAAAGGTAAGGATTCTTCTTTTTTACTGATGATTAGTATTGCACAGTATAACTGTACCACAGCTTTTTTATCCATTCATCTACTGATGGGCACTTGGGCTGTTTCCAAATTGTAAATGGCACTGCTATGAACATAAGGGTGCATACATTCTTTGATAGGTGTTTCAGGTTTCTTAGGATATATTTCTAGAAGTGGGGTCCCTGGGTAAAATGGCAGTTCCATATTTAATTTTTTGAGAAAACTCTATACTTTTTCCATATTGGCTGAACCAGTCTGCATTCCCACCAGCAGTGTATTAGGATTCCCTTTTCTCCATATTCTCTCCAGCACTTATCTTGTACTGATTTGTTGATGGTAGCCATTCTGACAGGTGTGAGATGATACCTCATTATCATTTTAATTTGCATCTCTCTGATGGTCAGTGACTTTGAGCATTTTTTCATATGTCTCTAAGCCAACTGTATGTCCAAGTGTCTATTTAGGTCCTTTCCCATTTTTTTAATTGGATTGTGTGCCCTCCTTTTGTAAGTTGTATGAGTTCCTTATATATTTTAAATATTAAATTTTTAACAGATATGCCATTGCCAAATATGTTCTCCCTTACAGTGGGCTCCCTTTTCATTTTATTGATGGTGTTTTTTTTTTTGCAGAAACTTTTTATTTTGATGTAGTCCTATTTGTTTATTTCTCCTTAGTTTCCTTTGCCCTGGGAGATGTATCTGTAAACTTATTGCTACAAGAAATGTTTAAGATTTTGCTGCCTGTGGTTTCTCCTATGATTTTTATGATTTTACGACTTACACTTAAGACTTTTATCCATTCTTGTGTATAGTGTAAGTTGGTGGTCTATTTTCATTGTTTTGCATATATCTTCCCAATTTTCCAACACTGTTTATTGAAGGGACTGTCTTGGGTCTATTGTACATTCTTGCCTCCTTTGTCAAATATAATTGGGCATAATGGCTTGGGTTGATTTCTGGGTTCTCTATTCTGTTCTACTGATCTATATGCCTATCGGGCTGTTTTGATTACTGTGGTTTCGTAGAATAACTTGATATCTGGTATTGTAATCTCACCAACTTTGTTCTTTCTCAAGAATGCTGCCGTAACTAGTTTGGCTCAGTGGGTAGAGCACTGGTCTATGGACTGAAAGGTTCCAGATTCGATTCCGGTCCAGGGCATGTACCTTGGTTGCAGGCACATCCCCAGTGGGGGTATGCAGGAGGCAGCTGATAGATGTCTCTCTCTCATCAATGTTTCTGGCTCTCTATCCCTCTCCCTTCCTCTCTATAAAAATATCAATAAAATATATATTTTTTTAAAATGTTGTGGCTATTTGGGTTCTTTTTTGGTTCCATATGAATTTTTAGAGTATTTGTTCTAGATCTGTGAAATATGCTGTTGGTATTTCAATAGGGATTTCATTGAATCGGTAGACTGCTTTGGATCAATGATGAGAAAGAATGGTTTTAATTATGTTAATTCTACCAAGCCAAGAACACAATATATTCTCCCATTTGCTTATATCTTCCTCTCTCATATTCAATGTCCTATAGTTTTCTGAGTATAAGTCTTTTACCTTCTTTTTTAAATTTATTCCTAAGTATCTTAATTTTCTTTTGCAATGGTTAATTGGATTGCTTGTTTAGTTTCTCTTTATGAGAAATCACTATTGGTGTATAAAAAGCCATCATTTCTGGCTGTTAATTTTGTATCCTGTTACATTGTAGAATTCATTTATTAAACCTAGTAGTTTTTTTTTATGGAATCTTTAAGTTTTGGTGGAGTCTGTAAGGTTATAATAGAAGGTCATCTGGGAAAAATTAGAGTTTTACTTTCTTCTTTCCAATTTTGATGCCTTTTATTTCTTCGTCTTGTGTAAGCACTGTGGCTAGTACTTCCAGTATTATATTGAGTAAGAGTGGTGAAAGTGGACATTCCTGTCTTTTTTTCCTGTTCTTAGGGGAAGTGGTATTAGTTTTTGCCCATTGAGTATGATGTTGGCTGTAGGTTTGCATATATGGCCTTTTTAAAAAATATATATTTTTATTGATTTCAGAGAGGAAGGAAGAGAGAGATATAGATAGAAACACCAATGATGAGAGAGAATTATTGATAAGCTGCCTCTTGCACACCACCCCCGCCCCCACAAGAGATAGAGACCCCAAGCTGGGCATGTGCCCTAACTGGGAATCAAACCATGACCACCTGTCTCACAGGTCAATGCTCAATCAGAGAACCACACAAGCCAGGCATATATGACCTTTATTATGTTGAAGTATGATCATTCTATTCTCATTTGTTGAGAGTTTTTATTAAAAAATGGGTGTTGGATTTTGTTGAATGCCTTTTCTGTATCTCTTGATATAATCATGTGATTTTTGATTTGCAGTCCGTGTATGTGATGTATCATGTTAATTGATTTGCAAATATTGTACCAGTCTTGCATCCCTGGAATAAGTTTCACTTGATTGTGGTGTACAATCTCTTTAATATGTTGCTGGATTCAATTTGCTAATATTTTATTGAGGACTTAAGCATCTTGTTCATCAGGGATATTGCCCTGTAATTCTCTTTCTTTGGAGTGTCTTTATCTGTTTTTAGAATTACTATAAAAAGAGCTTGAAAGTGTTGCCTCCTCTTGGAATTTTTAAAATAGTTTGAGGAGTATAGGCATTAGTTGCTCTTTGAATGTTTGGTAAAACTCCCCTGTGACACCATCTGAATCAGGGTTTTTGTTTGCTATGAGGTTGTTGTTTTTTTTTTTATTACCACTTCTATTTTCTCAGTTATTATTGGACTATTCAGGTTTTCTGTTTCTTCCTAACTCTGTGTTAGGAGATTGTAATTTTTTAAGAAATTTATCCATTTCATCCACATTGTCCAGCTTGTTAGCATATTAGTATATTCTTAAAATCCTTTGTATTTCTATCATGTCAGTTGTTACTTCACTGCTTTCATTTCAGATTCAATTTATGTGGGTCCTATTTCTTTTTTTTATGACTCTTTTTTTTATTTTTTTACATATTTTATTGATTTTTTTTACAGACAGGAAGGGAGAAGGATAGAGAGCTAGAAACATCTATGAAAGAGAAACATCAATCAGTTGCCTCCTGAACACCCCCCACTGGGGATGTGCCCACAACCAAGGTACATGCCCTTGACCAGAATCGAACTTGGGACCTTTTAGTCCACAGGCTGATGCTCTATCCACTGAGCCAAATTGGTTTCGGCTTTCTTTGTTTCTTAATGAGTCTGGCGAATGATTCATCAATCTTATTTATCTTTTCAAAGACCCAGCTTTTAATTTCAGTAGGTTTTTGTATTGGGTTTTTTTGTTTTGTTTTTGTTTTTTTTTTAAACTCTATGACATTTATTTCTGCTCTAACCCTTATTATTTCCTTCCCTCTAATTATGCTGGGCTTTCCTTGTTGTTCTCTTTGTAATTCTTTTAAGTTGTAGAGTTAAATAGTTTATTATTAATTTTTCTTTTTTTTTTTTTCAGGTATGCCTGTAATGCTATGAACTTACTTTTCAGGACTGCTTTTGCTGTGATTCCATAGATTTGGAGTTGTTGTGTTCATTTTCATTTGTTTCCAGGAAGTTTTTTTTTTTTTTTCACTCTTGATCTTATTGGTAATCCATTCATTGTGTAATAACATGGTATTTAGCCTCCACGAGTTTGAGTATTTTTGTGTGTTTTTACTGTAATTGATTTATGATTTCATTCTATTTTGATCTGAGAAGATGCTTGATATGATTTCAATCTTCGCAAAATTGTGGAGACTTTTTGTGTGTGCTATTATGTGATCTATCTTTGAAAATGACCCATGTGCACTTGAGAAGAATGTATATTCTGCTGTGTTGGGGTGATATTTACACTAATAAAAGAGAAAGATGCAAATTGATTATAATTCTGGGACACCCACCAGCCAATCAGGAGTGAGTAGCAAATTAACCCATCAAAGATGATGGGTTATTTGCATACACAGGCACTGAGCAGCCTGGGTCCTGGGAACATCCTCAAGACCCAGGCCACTCCTAGCTTGTAGGTCTGCACATAGGCCCTGAGTGGCTGGGGTCCCAGAATGCCCCTGGCCACTCTGAGCCTACAAGCACAGGTGACAAGTGGCTAGAGGCAGATGTTCCCACCCTGCGGCTGCTTGCATGTACAATGATGCCAAGTGGCAACCCAGGTCCACATCCCCAGCTCGGCACCTGTAACGTGGGACTGGCTGCAGGCCTTAGGGTATGTCCCCCCACCCCAGGCTGTGAGGATATGCCCCTAGCCCAGTGGACACAACAATATATTTTATTGATTTTTTACAGATAGTAGGGGAGCCAGAAACATCAATGAGAGAAAAACATCCATCAGCTGCCTCCTGCACACTCCCCACTGGGGATATGCCCTCAACCAAGGTACATGCCCTTAACAGGAATCAAACCTGGGACCCTTCAGCCTGCAGGCTGACACTCTATTCACTGAGCCAAACCAGTTTGAGCGTAAACACCTTTTCTAACTGCTCATTGACTAAGCTACCTATACACCACCACTTGCAGTGTTCTTGGTAATTTGAGTAATAAGAATCCATGAAGGTGATTTAGGGCTTTTCCATCACACTACTGGAGGAAAAATAGAAGGTCTGCTGCTGGAGAGGCTAAGAAATGTCATATCCTGCCCTAGCCAGTTTGGATCAGTAGATAGAGCCGCAGCCTGCCAACTGCAGGTTCTGGGTACAATTCTGATCAAGGTCATGTACCTAGGTTACAGGTTCCTCCCTGGCCGGGGCCCAGGAGAGAGCTCATGAAGGAGGCAACCAATCAAAATGTTCCTCTCATATTGATGTTTCTCTCTGTCTCTCCCTCTCTCTTCCACACTCTCTAAAAATCAATGGAAACATATCCTCTGGTGTGGAAGGAAGGAAGGAAGGAAGAAAGGAAGGGAAAGAAAAGAGGGAGGGAGGGAAGGAAGGAGGGAAGGAGGGAAGAAGGGAAGGAGGGAAGAAGGGAGGGAGGAAAAAAAGAAAGAAAGGAAAGAAGGAAGGAAGGAAGGAAGGAAGGAAGGAAGGAAGGAAGGAAGGAAGGAAGGAAGGAAGGAAGGAAAAGAAAGAAGGAAAGAAAGTAGGAAAGGAAAGGTCATATCCTATGAAAGACATGTCTTGAAAATGCCTAAAGAAAATTGTCATTTTTTCATGGTGAAGGGACTGGAGTCCATGTTGATGAAACACCTTGGTGGCTGCGGTGACTGGCAGTGGTTGCAGTAGTGGGGTGATGGGGCTGGTGCCTTCCCCCGATCAGCCCGGTCGCCTGCCACAGAGGGAGGCCAGACTGTGAGGAGTGGACCTAAGCCATCAGTAGGACATCCCCTGAGGGCTCTCAGTCTGTGAGAGGAGGCAGGCTGGGCTGAGGGACCCTCCCCAGTGTACCAATTTCATGTACAGGGGCCCTAGCCCTATCTAATAAAAGAGTAATATGCAAATTGACTGTACCTCCACTACACTCACAAGCTACACCCACCAGCCAATCACAGTGAGCATGCAAACTAATCCATCAAATATGGCAGTTAATTTGAATAAGTAGGAACCCAGCGCCTGGGTCTTGGGAACATCCTAGCACCCAGGTCACTCTGAGGTAAGCCCTGCATGGGCCCTGAGCAGCCAGGGAAGGGTCTGAGCCAGGGGCCTCCTGGGCAGGGCCAAGCCTGTGATCAGAGCCGAGGGGGCAGGGGCAGAGCTGATGATCAGAAGGAGCTGGGGGTCTGCTGCCCAGCCAAAAGCATAGGCTAGAGACTTTCAGCCTGGGAAGACCTGGGCAGGGGTGGAGCTAGCAGTTGCAAGCTGTGGGTCCACTACACAGGCTTAAAGACTCAGCCAGAGGCTTTCGCCTGGGCAGCGGCTGAGTCAATGATCAGAGAGAGCTGAGAGTCCCCTGCATAGGCCAAAAGCCTTGGCCAGAGACTTTCTGCCTGGGCAGGCCTGGGCAGGGGCAGAGCCGGTAATCGGAGGCTGTTGGCAATTGGTGTGAATTACAGAGGAAACACCTTTTCTGAATCCCCATTGGCTAAGCTCCCTGTATGCCATTGCTAATATTCTTAGTAACTTGAGTAATAAGAATCCAAAAAAGTGATCTAGGGTTTTTCCACCACACTTCTGGAGAAAGAAACCAAACGTCTGCTCCTGGAGGGCCAAGAAATGTCATATCCTGCCCTAGCCGGTTTGGCTCAGTGGATGATGCCTTGGCCTGCAAACTGCAGAGTCTGGGTTCAATTCTGTTCAAGGGCATGTATACAGGCTCCTCCCTGGCCGGGGCCCAGGTCAGGGCTCATGCAGGAGGCAACCAAAGTGTTCCTCACTTTGATGTTTCTCTCTGTCTTTCCCTTTCTCTTCCACATTCTCTGAAGGTCAATGGAAACATATCTTGAGGTGAGGAGAGAGAGAGAGAGAGAGAGAGAGAGAGAGAGAGAGAGAGAGGAAAGAAGGAAGGAAGGAAGGAAGGAAGGAAGGAAGGAAGGAAGGAAGGAAGGAAAGAAAAGAAAAGAAAAGAAAAGAAAAGGAAAGAAAAGAAAAGGAAAGAAAAGAAAAGAAAAGAAAAGAAAAGTCATATATTATTAAAAAATACATTTTGATAATGCCTCAAGAAAGTTGTCATTTTTTCATGGTGAAGGGACTGGAGTCTGTGTTGATGAAACCATCTTGGTAACTGTAGTGACTGGAAGTGGCTGCAGCAGTGGAGTGATGGGGCTGGTGCCTTCTCCTGATCAGCCGCATCGCCTCCCACATTGGGAGGCCAGAATGAAGCTTAGGCCCACTCCTGAGAGGGAGAGGGGAGAACGGGCCTAAGCTGTCAGTATGACATCCCCTGAGGGCTCCCAGTATGTGAGAGGGGGCAGGTTGGGCTGAGGGACAAATTTGGTGCACTGGGCCCCTAGTATTCTATAAATGTCAATTAAATCTGTCTGATCCCAGGTATAATTTAGAGTCCCTGTTTCCTTGTTAATTTTTTATCTGGAAGTTCTATCCAGAGGGGTGTATTGCTGTACTATGACTGTATTGTTGTCAATCTCTCCCTTAAAGTCCTCTAGAAGATTTTTTATATATTTAGGTGTTCCTATATTGGGTGAATATGTTAACCAGAGTTATATCCTCTTGTTGGACCAATCTCTTTAGTATTAGTAGTGACCTTTATTATCTCTTGTGATGGCCTTCATTGTAAAGTCTAATTTGTCATATATGAGTATTGCTACCCCAGCTTTTAATTTCCATTTGTATGGGAAATTTTTTTTTATCCCTTCAAGCTCATCCCATGTGAGTCTTCTGTTCTGAGGTGTGTCTCTGGGAAACAGCATATAATTGGGTCATGTTTTTTTTTTTTAATCCATTCAGCTGCCCTATGTATTTTGATTGGAGCATTTAAACCATTTATATTTAAGGTTATTACTGACTAGAGGCTTGCTGTATAAAATTTGTGCACTTGATGGGGTCCCTCAACATGTCCTGCAACCTCTTGCATTCTGGGAATCCTTGGGGGATGTCTGCCTGATGGCTAAGCACTGCCACAGAGGTGGTAGAGTTGCCCACCATCACCACTGCTCTCATCAGCTATGAACCCAGCTTCTGGCTGAGTGATGCTCCCCCTGTGGGGAGCGCACTGACCACCATCTGTCCCTGGTGGTGAGTGGTGTCATAGCGACCAGTCATTCTGCCATTCAGTCAATTTGCATAGTAGCCTTTTATTATATGGGATAGGTACTTATTTATTGCCATTTTAATTCTGTATACCTAGGTTTCTCTCTCTCTATTTCTTCTTCTTGTTACCGCAGTTCCTCTAGCATTTCTTGCAGTGCTGGTTAGGTAGTGATAAACTGCTTTAGTATTTTTTTTCTTTTGTCTTGGAAGCTCTTTATTTCACCTATTTTGAATTATAGCCTTGCTGGATATAGTAATCTTGGTTTCAGGTCCTTGCTTTACCTTGAATATTTCATACCATACCCTTTGGCCTGTAGAATTGTTGATGAGAAATCAGCTGACAGCTTTATGGGAACTCCTTTGTAAGTAACAAATTGCTTTTCTCTTGATGCCTTTAAGATTTTATCTTTGTCATTAATTTTTGGCATTTTAATTATTTTGTGTCTGAGCATGGGCATGTTTGGGTTCTTTTTGCTTGGGTTCCCTATGCCTCCTGAACTTTTATGACTTTTTCCTTCAGCAGGTTAGGAAATTTTTCTGTCATAGCCCTAACTGATTTGGCTCAGTGGATGGAGCATCAGCCCAGAGTCCTGGGTTTGATTTGGATCAAGGGCATGTACCTCAGTTGTGGGCACATCCCCGATGGGGTTGTGCAGGACACAGCTGATCTATGTTCCTCTCTCACTGATGTTTCTAATTCTCTATCTTTCTCCCTTTCCCTCTGTCAAAAATATCAATAAAATACATTTTTTTTAAAAAAGGAAAGTTTTCTGTCATTATTCAAACATGTGTTCTATTTCTTGTTCACTTTCTTCTCCTTCTAGGACTCTTATTATGTGAATATTGGCATATTTCATGTTGTCCCACAACTCCCTTAAGCTGTCCTCCTGGTTTGTTTATTTTTTTAATTAAATCTTATTATTCAGATTATTACATTTGTTTCTCTTTTTCTCCCTCCATAGCTCCCCTCCACCCGGTTCTCACCCCTCCCTCTACCCTTACCTCTCCCCCATTTACCTCATCCATAGGTGTATGATTTTTGTCCAGTCTCTCCCTGCAACCCTCACCGCTTTCCCCCTGAGAATTTTCAGTCCACTCCCTTTCTGTGCTCCTGATTCTATTATATTCACCAGTTTATTCTGTTGATCAAATTTTTAATTTATTTAATTTTTAGATTCACTTGTTCATAGATATGTATTTGCTGTTCATAATTTTTATCTTTTACATTTTTCTTCTTCCTCTTCTTAAAGAGTACCTTTCAGCATTTCATATAATACTGGTTTGGAGTTGATGAACTCCTTTAGCTCTTCCTTATCTGTGAAGCTCTTTATATGACCTTCAATTCTGAATGATAGCTTTTCTGGGTAGAGTATTCTTGCTTGTAGGTTCTTGCTATTGATCATGTTGAATATTTCTTGCTACTCCCATCTGGCCTGCATCATTTCTGTTGAGAAATCAGCTGACAATAGTATGGGTAATGAACTGTTTTTCTCTTGCTGCTTTTAATATTCTCTCTTTGTCTTTTGCTCTTGGTATTGTAATTATGACGTGTCTTGGTGTAGTTCTCTTTGGATTCCTTTTATATGGGGATCTGTGTGCTTCCTGGACTTGTAAGTCTGTTTCTTTCACCAGATGTGGGAAGTTTTCAGTCATTATTTCTTTAAATAGGTTTTCAGTATCTTGCTCTCTCTCTTCTTCTGGCATCCTCACAATTCTGATGTTGGTACACTTAAAGCTGTCCCAGAGGATCCTAACATTATCTTCATATTTTTGGATTCTTTTTTCTTCTTGCTTTTCCAGTTGAGTGTTTTCTGATTCTTTATATTTCAAATCTTTGACTTGATTCTTGCCTTCCTCTAGTCTGCTGTTAAGTCTCTGTATAATATTTTTTATTTTAGTCTTGGGTCTTGCTAAATTTATCCATCTTTTCTAGGAGATTCTTTAAAAACCTTATAACCATGGTTTTTGAACTCTATATCCAGTCATTTGTTTTCCTCCATTTCTTTTATTTGTGATCTCTTCCTTTGTCTCTGCATTTTCACTATGCTGAGAGAACTTCTGTGTTAGATTCAGCCTTATGATACATACTTGCAAAACTGAAAAAGTCTCTCTGTTGAGCTTGGGATGTGTGGAGTCTCAGGGCTTAACGGACCACCTTGCCTTCCAGTCGGCCACGCCCTACAAGACCCCTGGGTCTCACGTGACTCTGGGTAATCACTGGAGCGGTCCCTGTGCATGCGACAGTGCCTCTAGACCGCTGCCTTTCTGGCTCCCCTGCGCTACGGGACCATATGAGTCTGGGTCCCCAGGTTCTCACCCAAAACTAGGGTTTAGTGGAGTTAAGAAGTGGTGCAGATGGGAAACTCTGTCTCCTGCCCACTCGTGAAAGCCAGCAGCAAAATCAGCAGTCAGTGTTCTGTGCGCAGTGCTGTGCCTTTTCGCGACTCCCTTACATTTCCATGCACTTCCTCCTTTTCACAGTCCAAACTCCCCCTGTATGAGTTTCAGCTGGACCTGCGGTTCGGTGCTGTAGGATAAGGCATTCAGTGCAGTTGAGAGTCTCCTTCTCCCTCCTGCCAGAGAAAGCCAGCCACATACTCTGACACCTGCTCTCTCCACGTGGGCGTCTCCAGCTTTTTGAAGCTCCTCTAGGTCTCTGTGAGCCCTCTCTTTCCTTCTAGTTGTAGAATTTCCACTCAGCCAGCTTTCCTGTGGTTCTGGATGCTGTCCATTCTGTCTTTTAGTTGTAGTTTTGAAATTGTTGTGCGAGGCAGCAGTGTAGGTGTTTTCCTATGCTGCCATCTTTTATTCTCCTGTCTCCCTGGTTTTTAATTGTTTTGTTTTCTGTCTTGGTTTTCATATTGCATGAATATTTCCTACCCTATCTTCTAATCCACTGATTAAATTCTTGGTTTCTCCCAATCTACTGTGTATTCCTTCCATTGTGTTCTGTATTAGTGCTATGTCATTCTTCATAGTTACTATATCTTTTCTCATGCTGTTGAGCATATTGGATTCTTATTCTGAACTCTATGTCTGATGAATTTCTTATCTCTGTGGCATTTAGCTCTTCTTCTGGAGAATTCTCTTGGTCTTTTGTTTGGGAATTGTTTGGGGGTTTTTGTCTCCTTCTTTTGACTGTCTTTTTTGGTTTGTGTCTGGGTACTAGGTAAATCTACTATGACTCCCAGTCTCTATTGTAGGACAAGACCTCTTTGTGACTGGCCCTGAATGCACTACTTGGAGCTATCCAGCACTGTGGCTCCTTCTCCTGGAGCTGAGTTCCTTTGGAAAGGAACATGATATGCACCAGGGTCTGCTTTTCTTATCCTGGGCTCTAGATTATAGCAGGCAAGCACTCAGAGTCTCCAGAGACCCCTCCTCTGCCTGAGCCCCATTGACTTTCAGGCTTCATTATCCTTAGGCTCCTGACCACAGGGTGGGGTGAGATATTTTCCAACAGGATAGGGCAACTACCTTCCCACCATGCAAAATCTGCCTACATACCAAATTTTCACATGAAAAAGCTTTTATCTGCAGTGTGAGAAAATGGCTGAACACAGGAAACTGAGCTGGCTGCTCCCCAAGCTCCAACCCTAGAGCTCCTCAATCATGGCTTCTGCTCACACAGCTCAAGTCCACTCTGCCCTCCCTCTGCCAGAGCCCAAGGTGAGTGGCTACACACAAAATTTTGTGTGTTGTCCCTTTAGGAGGGTGCCTGCATTTCCAGGCATCTCACACTGGCAGACAGCAACATTTTCACTTTTCACAGACAGCTGTTATGTGGGTGTTTTTATTACTCTGGTGCTCTGGGCTAGGAGATCAGCTTGGGTTTTAGACTCCAGAGTTGTAAGTGGGAACTGCCCACAGCTATGATATCACTCTGGAAATTTAGCTGCTATCTGTAGAAGCTTGGTCAACCCTTTCATGCCTCCACTCTTCCTACCAGTCTCTATATAGTCTTCACTTTCTATGCTTGGTTATCAGGGTTCTCTCCAGGTAGTCATCAGCTGATTTTTCAGGGTGGTTTTTCTTTATTTTATTAAGTGCAGAGCCAGAGGAAAAAATGTGCCTTTAAAATTCTCAGCCTCCTCACATGGAGGAAACCTTTTCTATTTATAAAAATAGATACACAGTGAATCTTCCTCTGCCCCATATTCTTCTTTTTAACCCTTCCAATACACATAAAGAAAATATCATTGTCTGAGGTTGGCAGGGCAGAGTTACTTTTTAGGAATCATTAAAGGATTGAGGTTTCAAAGAATAAGGAATACTGAGTGGAAGGTCTGAGACATGGTTATGCATTTTTAAAGGACATAGAAAGAATGTTTGAAGGCTAATTTGGAAGTGTAAAATTTATAAAGGTTGTGTATGTAATAAGAAGGAGAAGATAAATGTTGAAAGGAAATTAATCAAATAGTACAGGCCAGTAAGCCAGGAAGAGTAAATAATTTACATTCTGCCTCCTTAAACAGAGGGTAAATAGTTATGCCAAAGTACTTAGGGAGGGATTGATAAAAGAAATCTAACAGTTACTGTTTGTTATAATACATTCAGAAAATATTACTTTGGAAAGTCCATAAAAAGGACTGGCAAGGAGAATTATGTCTTAAAGCAAGTCAGTATATTTTTCTCATTATACAGTTCCTCTGAAATTTGGCAATACTTAATAAATAAATCATAGCAATACATTTCTTTGCATAAATTCAATGAGACCTGTTTTCAATAGTGGTTTTATTAACCAGAAACTTTGGAGTATCATGTTATAAAGAGCCCTGTCTGAACTCTGAAGATTTGAAGCCAATAAGAGTGCCATAGAGAAAGTCTGGAATCCTGCTTGGTAGCCCTGAAAATAGCTGGTGTTGGAGCATCAGGCCCATACCCTACCAACACTGGTGGTTGATCAGAGTAGAAGGGGAGCAATAAGGGCACTCTGCATTCCTGTGGGACCCCCACACACTCTGAGCCATGACAAATAAAAGGGCTGAGGTGAGCCTTGAAGCCTAGGGTATAGGCCCAGGTAGAGCCACTACAGGTGAGGAATTCACTTAACTCAGCAGATACTACAGGCAGTCCTGACGGCAGCTGGATGGCTTGGTTGCCTGGCCGTATGGGGCACATTAAGATTCAATCATGAAATTTCAGGAAAGATAGTCAGTTACCATTCTTGTTATGTTTATACAAACAACTAGGCCAAATTAAATACAATAGATAAATTAGTCTTGATTTGACTTTTTTGATAAACATGGGGGTGATTTTTTAAAATATATATTTTATTGATTTTTTACAGAGAGGAAGGGGGAGAGATAGAGAGCTAGAAACATCGATGAGAGAGAGACATCCATCAGCCGCCTCCTGCACAATCTCCACTGGGGATGTGCCCGCAACCCAGGTACATGCCCCTGAACGGAATCAAACCAAGGACCCTTCAGTCCACAGGCTGACACTCTATCTACTGAGCCAAACCAGTTTCGGCAACATGAGGGTAATTTTGAGAAGAAAAATTCTATTTCCATAGAAGTTAATAAAACTGAAATGTTTTCTTTCCCTTCCATCAGACCATTTATTATAGTTTGTCTCTGCCATGTCACAAGGCCATTTCCTTTTGTGCCCAGCCTCATTGTCCCACTAACAAACAGCAAGGATCTCTTAGCTCAGAGAGAAACCTCTGATCTGCCTCAGCAGGCAGTAGCTAGAAGAGTCCACTGACATCCATTTTCCCTAAAAGAATTCAGAGCCAGGATCCTTGAGGTAATATATTAGACAGTTAGACAGAAATATGCAGAGCAAAGATGATAGGCCAACTTAGTGCTACCAGAGGTAATTAAGTCTTTCTGTCTCTACCTATGTGAGTTAAGGGGACTTCCCAGAAGCAAGAGGGAATGAAGCTGCAGATGAAGCAGCCTGGGAGGCTACACTAAAACCAGTGGGGCCTCTACATATTCTAGTGTCTCTTCCAAACCCTGACCTACTCACCTCACTAGCTTACATGGAAACTCAATCTAGAAAAGCTGAAATCCTTAACCAATCTTTACTCAAGTTCTTACAGGCTTTAGAGTCTATCCAGAAAGCAGACTAGAAGAGTATCCAGGGTACTCTGTTTATACTAACTTCTGATCAGGTCCATCCTTCCACCCTGATGACTCTGTTTGGGTAAAGAAATTTGCCACACAAGATCTGACTTCTATCTGGGAAGGACCACCCCCACAGCAGTCAAGGTCAATGGGATTACACCTGGCTTAAGACAGTCCAGGCAAAATAGAGAGTCCAGGATTCTTCAGATCCTCTAAAGATTAGTCCTGGCCCTCATTCTGGGCCCTTATCTTATAAACAGGCCCACTGACTTTATCCAGCAGAGAATTAATTCTATCAAGCTTATATTCCTCAGGGGCCAATATAACCTCCTTGCCAACAATGACCCAAAAGAGTCAATGATTTGACTCATGTACATAAAACCAGTGGGGAATGAAGCATCCATCTTATATAAAAACTGCTGTTTGAAGTTTTAACCCTGCTATTTTGGCTTTTGTAAACACTTGCTTGCTTAAATAATAAGGAAAATAAGAATACTCCAATTCCAGAGAGGCACAGACTATGCCCCAGACAGAGTTGTTAGTGCTTACACCAGGATCAGGCCTTGAGATATGGTCTCTGGGTCCCTTCCCAGCACTTTGGCCTTCTTTCCCAGAAGGCCTGGAAGTCTGATTCCAAATTTGGGAGACAAAAGAGCTAGGAAAAGTATAAATAGAAAAGGTTTCCTCCATGTGTTAGGGCCCAGAATTTGAAAGGTACATTTTTCTCTGGCCCTGAACTTAATAAAATGTAATTGCCTTTCTCTAAGCATGGTTTGTTTGTTTTTTCCCGTCTTCTGTAACACTATGACACACTAAAGAAAACAAACAAACAAAAATGTTAGTCTTGATAGGAAGCCAAGATAGCGGCATAGGTAAACACCTACACTGCTGCCTTGCACAACAATTTCAAAACTACAACTAAAAGACAGAACGGACATCATCCAGAACCACAGGAAAGCTGGTGGAGTGGAAATTCTACAACTAGAGGGAAAGAGAGGGGCTCACAGAGACCCAGAGGAGCTGCAAAAAGCTGAGGTACGGAGATGCACGCGGAGAGAGCGGGTGCCAGAGTATGTTACTGGCTTTCTCTGGTGGGAGGGAGACAGAGACTCTCAAAGGCATTGAACTCCTTATCCTACAACACTAAACCCCTGATCCAGCCGAAACTCATTTGGAGGGAGTTTGGACTGTGAAGGGGGAGAAGTGCATGGAAATTTTGGGGAGTCGCAAAAGATCAGAAGGCTGGTGGCACGCACGGCACTGCATCACAGAGGACAGACTGCTGATTGTGCCGCTGGCTTCCACAAGTGGGCGGGAGGCAGACCCTCCCAACTGTGGCACTTCTAACTTCACTAAACCCCAGTTTCGGGCAAAAACCTGGGGACCCAGACTCCTGTGGTCCCGTAGCACAGGGGAGCTGGAAAGGCAGCAGTCTAGAGGCACTGAGAGAGAGAGAGAGAGAGAGAGAGAGAGAGAGAGAGAGAGAGAGAGAGAACGCGCACACAGGGACCACTCCAGCGATTACCCAGTCACGTGAGACTCAGGGGCGGTGGAGGACAGGGCCGACTGGAAGGCAAGGTGGTCCCTTAAGCCCTGAGACTCCACCCATCCCAAGCTCAAGAGAGGCTTTTGCGCTTTTTCAAGTCTGGTGTCATAAGGCTGAATCCAATACAGAAATTCTCTTGGCATAGTGAAAATGCCAAGACAAGGGAAGGAATCACAAACAAAAGAAATGGAGGGGAAAAAACGACTGGATATAGAGTTCAAAACCACGCTTTAAGATTTTTCAAGAGTCTCCTAGAAAAGATGGATAAATTTATCAAGTCCCAAGAAGAGATGCAAAAGGATCAACTAGAGATGCAAAAGATCCAACTAGAGATGATAAAGGACCAAATAGAAATTAAACATACACTGTCTGAAATAAAAAATATTACACAGAGACCTAACACCAGACTAAGGGAAGGCAAGAATCAAGTCAAAAATGTGAAATATAAAGAATCAGAAAACACTCAACTGGAAAAGCAAGAAGAGAAAAGAATCCAAAAATGTGAAGATAATGTAAGGAGCCTCTGGGACAGCTTAAAGCGTACCAACATCAGAATTGTGGGAGTGCCAGAAGAGAGAGAGCAAGATACTGAAAACCTATTTAAAGAAATAATGACTGAAAACTTCCCACATCTGGTGAAAGAAATAGACTTACAAGTCCAGGAAGCATACAGAACCCCATATAAAAGGAATCCAAAGAGGACTACACCAAGACACATCATAATTAAAATACCAAGAGCAAAAGACAAAGAAAAAATATTAAAAGCAGCAAGAGAAAAACAATTAATTACCTACAAGGGAGCACCCACATGACTGTCAGCTGGTTTCTCAACAGTAATGATGCAGGCCAGACGGCAGTGGCAAAAATATTCAACGTGATGTAGCAAGAACCTACAACCAAGAATACAGTATCCAGCAAAGCTATCATTCAGAATTGAAGGGCAGATAAAGAGCTTCACAGATAAGAAAAAACTAAAGGAGTTCATCAACTCCAAACCAGTATTATATGAAATGCTGAAAGGTACTCTTTTAGAAGAGGAAGAAGAAAAGGGTAAAAGACAAAAAATTATGAACAACAAATACGTGTCTATCAACAAGTGAATCTAAAAATTAAGTGAATTAAAAATTTGATCAACAGAATAAACTGGTGAATATACTAGAATCAGGAGCACAGAAAGGGAGTGGACTGATAATTCTCAGGGGGAAAGGGGAGAGGGGTGTACAGGGAGTGACTGGACAAAAATCATACACCTATGGACCCATCAATTGGGGGGAAAGGTAAGGGTAGAGGGAGGTGTGAGAGCGGGGTGGAGGAGAGCTATGGAGGGGGAAATAGAGAGACAAATGTAATAATCTGAATAATAAAGATTTAATTTTAAAAAACTGTTAGTCTCTGCTAGGCTACCTGCAAGGCTCTATATATAAAGTTTAGGTTACTTAGTGAAAATAAGCCACTTTTATAAAAAAGCAAAAGGTAGCATGTGGTGAGTATTCCAGCAGTTGGGGAAGCAAAGGGTTACTAGAGTCTAGAGGAGGAAATTATTTCCAAATGAGTAGAGGGAAGAAGATAGGGTAAACCTGAGAAGGCTTCTTAGAAAAGGTGGCATTGAATTGGGCTTGAAAGATGGCATATGCTTCAGGAAGTACAGATGGTTGGACAAGGACAGTAGACAAAGAGAGGGCATGTTTGAGAAATCACCAGCATTTTGCTATGGCTCAAGTACAGCTGAGAGAGAAAGTGAGATAGGAAGGTTGCAAAGGAAGGTTGATATGTCATTTAGGGTCTTCATATCAAGCTCAGAAGCTTATACTTTTGTAGATGAAATGAAGCTGATGAAGTATTTTGAGTGAAGAAATGCCCTAGTCTCAAACTGGGAGCCATTCATATTTCCAGTCAGTCACCAAATCTACATTCATAACCTCTTTAGAATCTCCCCAAATCTCTCCTCCCTATGGTGTCACAGATTTTGTTCCTGCCACAATTTCCTCTCACCTGGATGATGCAACAGCATCATGACTAGCCTCCAGATTCCCCTCAAGCACATCCACTTCTAATGTGTTTTCTTCGTCAAAGTGCAAATCTAATCATGTGAATTTTCTGCTTGGAGATTCTCTTTACCCTTGGGATAAAGTAAAAATTTCTTCCTTATGATGCACCTGTCTCCCGCCAGCATATTAAATGATCTCTAATTCTGCAGTCCCTTTCTCAATGGGAATGCCCCTTCCACTCATCACCTGGCTGAACCTTCCAGGTTGGTGAGTCAAGGTTCAGTTCAGGTGTCACTGTCTCAGGGACCCAGGTATGACTGCCATCCCATCCCCTGGCTTCTCCTGGGCTTCCTATTGGCCTAGCACCCATCACAAAGTCTTCTGGTCTTCTGTAACACTATGACACACTAAAGAAAAAAAACAATGCCTCAGCCTCACAGCGTCATTGCAGTTGAAATAGTCTGTTGGTGTATCTCCCCTGCTCTCTGTTTTACTATGTGACCCGTGTTCCCACAGAGAAGGTTCTTGGAGCTCCAAACAAAAAGTCATCAAAAGGATGAATAAATGCTCACTTCCTCTCTCCCTTTTTTTTTAATCCTCACCTAAAACAGAGGAAGAGAGAGAGAGGAAGAGAGAGCAGGAGGGGGCAGGGGGTTGGGGGGATAGAGAAAGAGAGAATAAACATTGATGTAAAGAGAGAAACATCAATTGGTTGTCTCCTATACCCACCCTGACCAGGATTAAACTCACAACCTAGTATATCCTCTGACTGGGAATCTAACCTGCAATTTTTTTGGTGTATGAGATAACACTCCAACCAACTCAGCCACCCAGCAAGGGCCACTTCCTCTTTTGGCTGACTTCTCCTATCCCTAAAGCCTTCATGCCCACAGAACACATATTTTGCTCCTGTTTCTTCTTTCCATTGTTTTTCTGTCCTTACTTCTGTCCAAAGAGATGACTGTAGTGCAGTAGAAGAGCACACAGAGTCTTTTACAAACAATAGCTATGGAAGAAACTGGAGTAAAATACCAAACATTAACAGTCATGGTCTCTGGGAGAAAGACAAGAGATGATATTTTATTCTTTCTATTTTACTTTAATTTATTAAATTTATCATTGTATTTTGTAATGGAAAACTATTATTTTTTAAAAGAAAGACTACTAGGCCTAGACTGAAAGAGGTTGGTTTCAGTCAAAATAGTAGAATAGTGTATAAACTATCATGTCTAAATAAAGAAAAGTAGGAAAACATATATTTACAAAATCTTTCTGAAAGGACATATAAAAAATGGACAATGTCAATTACCTCCTGAGAAGAGAGCTAGGAGGTTGGGGCCGGGGGAGCTAACTTTACACCATATCCCTACATACATTTTGGATTTAGAAGCATATGACTATACTAACTATGCAAAAATGAAATAACTAACGTGTCAATTAAAAATAGCTGAGCTTGAGGGAGGAGCCAAGATGGCGGCATAGGTAAACACCTACACTGCTGCCTCGCACAACAATTTCAAAACTACAACTAAAAGACAGAACAGACATCATCCAGAACCACAGGAAAGCTGGCTGAGTGGAAGTTCTACAGCTAGAAGGAAAGAGAGGGGCTCACAGACACCCAGAGGAACTGCAAAAAGCTGAGGTACGGA
>PVJN01040223.1:0-19397 GCA_004026805.1 Lasiurus borealis | reverse complement strand
TCATAATTTTTTGGCTTTTACCTTTTTCTTCTTCCTCTTCTAAAAGAGTACCCTTCAGCATTTCATATAACACTGGTTTGGAGTTGATGAACTCCTTTAGCTTTTTCTTATCTGTGAAGCTCTTTATCTGCCCTTCAATTCTGAATGTTAGCTTTGCTGGATAGAGTATTCTTGGTTGTAGGTTCTTGCTATTCATCACATTGAATATTTTTTGCCATTCCTGTCTGGCCTACATCGTTTTTGTTGAGAAATCAGCTGACAGTCGTATGGGTGCTCCCTTGTAAATAATTGTTTTTTCTCTTGCTGCTTTTAATATTTTCTCTTTGTCTTTTGCTCTTGGTATTTTAATGATGATGTGTCTTGGTGTAGTCCTCTTTGGATTCCTTTTATATGGGGTTCTGTGTGCTTCCTGGACTTGTAAGTCTATTTCTTTTACCAGATGTGGGAAGTTTTCAGTCATTATTTCTTGAAATAGGTTTTCAGTATCTTGCTCTCTCTTCTGGCACCCCCACAATTCTGATGTTGGTACGCTTGTAGCTGTCCCAGAGGCTCCTTATATTATCTTCACATTTTTGGATTCTTTTCTCTTCTTGCTTTTCCAGTTGAGTGTTCTCTGATTCTTTATATTTCAAATTTTTGACTTGATTCTTGCCTTCTGTTAGTCTGCTGTTAGGTCTCTGTATAATTTTTTTTTTCAGTCAGTGTATGTTTAATTTCTATTTGGTCCTTTATCATTTCTAGTTGGATCTTTTGCATCTCCTCTTGGGACTTGATAAATTTATCCATCTTTTCTAGCATATTCTTGAAAAACCTTATAAGCGTGGTTTTGAACTCCATATCGAGTTGTTGTTTTTTCTCCATTTCTTTTGTTTGTGATCCCTTCCCTTGTCTCGGCATTTTCACTATGCTGGGAGAACTGTGTTGGATTCAGCCTTATGATACCAGACTTGAAAAACCGCAGAAGCCTCTCTTGAGCTTGGGATGAGTGGAGTCTCAGGGCTTAAGGGACAGCCTTGCCTTTCAGTCGGGCCCACCCTCCATGGTCTCTGAGTCTCACATGACTGGGTAGTCGCTGGAGCGGTCCCTGTGCGTGCGTGTTCTCTCGCAGTGCCTCTAGACTGCTGCCTTTCCTGCTCCCCTGTGCTACGGGACCACATGTGTCTGGGTCCCCAGGGTTTCACCCGAAACTGGGGTTTAGTGAAATTAGAAGTGGCACAGTTGGGAGGGTCTGTCTCCCGCCCTCTCGTGAAAGCCAGCAGCACAATTGGCAGTCTGTCCTCTGCGGTGCAGTGCCGTGCATGCCACCAGACTTCTGCTCTTTTGCGACTCCCCTAAATTTCCATGCACTTCTCCCCCTTCACAGTCCAAACTCCCCCCTGAGTGAGTTTCGGCTGGATCAGAAGTTTAGTGTTGTAGGATAAGGAGTTCAATGCCTTTGAGAGTCTCCATCTCCTTCCCGCCAGAGGCGGCCAGCCAGGTTCGCTGTCACCCGCTCTCTCCACACGCGTGCGTTTTCATACCTCAGCTTTTTGCAGCTCCTCTAGGTCTCCGTGAGGCCCTCTCTTTCCCTCTAGCTGTAGAATTTCCACTCCACCAGCTTTCCTGTGGTTCTGGATGATGTCCGTTCTGTCTTTTAGTTGTAGTTTTGAAATTGTTGTACGAGGCAGCAGTGTAGGTGTTTACCTATGCTGCCATCTTGGATTCCCCCCCTGGTTTTGGTTTTGATTGTCCTTTAAACTATAATTTAAATGTAAGAATTGGATAAATGTGGCATACACTGCTGAAAACGTAAGCTTCTTGGTCTTTTTAAACCAATTTGCTGGACAGTATGAGTTTGTTTTTTCTTTGTATTGTGTAGATGCAAATCATTTTATTTGAAGGAAAACCAGATGAGGTTACAGCTGTAATCAATTAATTTTTGAGGATTATCTACCTTCTAATTTTTTTCTTCCCTTCCCTGCTTCTTCCTTGGGCTCTTGTTTTCTCCTCTTCCTTCCTCTCCCCCTCTCTCTCTTGCTTCCACTCTCTCCCTCTGTACATATAGGATGCATTGGCAGCCTTAGAAACTCCAGGTGGGCCTAGCAAAAAGAAGAGGAAACTGAGTACACCACTCTCTGAGGTCATTGGCAGAAACTTGAAGCTTGCTTTGGCAAATAGCTCACGAGATGCTGTGGCTCTTTCTGCCAGCCCTACACTGAAGGACGCTCCATCAGAGAAGGTAGAGTTATCTCTCTTACTAAAAAGATGTTCTAGATCAAACATTTCAAATAGTAATGCCAATGCATTTTATTTTCCATGGACAGGAAGAAGCTCCAAAGCCACTTCAAAAGGTAGTGGTATGTGTTAGTAAGAAACTCAGTAAGAAGCAGAGTGAACTAAACGGGATTGCAGCTTCTCTAGGAGCAGATTACAGGTATTGCACATCTTTCTGATTGGTAGTGATATGGCCTAAGTTTATAGGGAGACTTCAAGCTTTGCGACTGCCTACAAAGAAACATTCCTTCTGCCTTTTAGTGTGTCATTTTATGTACAAAATCTCTCAAATGATTTTTAAGTCACATCCTTTTCAAATGTTCTCTGCCATCTCGGTTCACTTTTGTGTGTGTGCCTTTTAGGGTACATTCAGCAAATTTTTGACAACCTATATTGTGCCATTCACTGTTGTAGGAATGAGGTTAAGCATATTTTTATCTACTGATTTTCAGATTGGAGCCCTCTCTGAGTAGTACTAAGTATTCTAGCAGTACACCTGAATTAAAAGGGTCTTTTTGTGAATGTTTTAATTTGATTTTTACTACTTTGGAGATATAGATTAGCAGATATGCTCTCACCCTGAAAGCCAAGCTAAAGGCATGTCTCCAGCACGAATGGCATTAGTGTGAGAACTGAGAGGCCCTGGCCTGTTCTGGCCAATCTGAGCTGACAGATTCCTCCACTGTTTGAGTGCTACTTTCTCGATCACTTCTCTCCAGCCATTCATAGGTAGCATGATGAGTGGTTTTACAAGCAGCAGTTTGATGATTACGATTAGCTTCATCTTTCCCTTTAGCAGTCCTGTTATTTGTTAGCTTTTTATTTGATAAAAGAAATTAGATCAGGAGAATATTAAAATAAAATGCGTCACAGTTATAAGCATTTATTGTAGGATAGTGAAGTATTATGTAATACCACCTATAAGAGTATTATCTATTGTTATTTAGTCACCTATTATATTTATATTACCTATTTCTAGTTGCTGAGCACTTAGTATGAGCATTAACTCATTTCATTTTCATAAGTCTGAGGGTACATACCTATTTGTCAAAAATTAAATATCCTTGGATATTGTTTGGATGTGGACTTGATGTAAGATATAAAAGGAACATACATGACTTGTGTTTTTATGCGATTTAAAATGCCAATCCTTTCAGTATGAAAAATAGAATATATTGCTAAGACTCCTAAATAGGAATTAACTGGCCAATTGCATGGATTTAAAGTTTATATTAAATCTATGCCTGAAATGGATTTCTCAGACTTGGTGATAGTTGAGAGGGAAGAACCCTTGACTATGCAGAGGTTACAGTAGTTACATGTTCGTAGGATAATCCTCTCAAGTGCAGTTATCCCAGATGTCGCCTTCCATACGCTAGGACCCAACTTCCTGAAGAGATCACTGATCTTTTCTCCCGCTTCCAGCAGTTACACATCTAGACCAGAGCTGCTCAGCACATCAGATGCAGATACTTATTACACATGTTGAATAAACATTCACTGTATAAAACGTCAGAAATATGTAACTTACCTACTTCTATAATTTAAAAAAATAAATCCGAATATATGATTGTAAGTGCCTGCAGACACTAGAAAGTGGATTACTCATTTGCATGCATGCATATATAAAGATCACCTCAAATGCTGCAGCCACAGCTGAAACAGATACCATGAGCAGCATTTATTTTGGTTATGTGACTTATCAAAAATTAAGCAAAATACAGTCATCGATCACTCAATTGTTGTATGTCTGATATACTAATGTATATTAAAACTGAAGAAAAACAAAACAAACAAACCTTGGGTTTATATGTGTAAAAGAGGTTTTCTAAGTCAGGAAAATATTATGTAAGATTTTAAGTCAAACTTGGTTCTATCACTTACTGAATATCCTCCAACGTGTTATTTAACCATATCCTTTATTTCTATTGTCTGTAAAATCAATATACGACCAGTATTTCTGGATTGTTGAGGACTGTATGGACATATGTGTAAACTACATGGTGTTTTATGGGGTGTGGAGCAAGTGGAGAATGAATAGTGACTGCCAGCAACTGTAGACAGATTGAATGCTTGGATTTGAAAATACCTTTATTATTACTATAAAGCTATATCCATTATAAGGAAGTTGAAACACTTCAGAAAATTATAAAGAAAAAAGTGATATCCTAAAGTACATCCTTCCAAATATCTCTGTATTTATATGTACCTAGAAATAAATATATGTAAAATTTGACTAAAAAAGTGGATCCTATCATTTAATATTCTTGCTTGTGTTAATTCTTGAAATTTTGCAAAGGTCAAAATATTCTATTCATAGAGAATGATGATCATCTTAAAGAGTTATTTGGTTTTTATACTTGGTTGTTTCAGGTGGAATTTTGATGAAACAGTGACTCATTTCATCTATCAAGGGCGACAGAATGATGCTAATAGAGAATATAAATCTGTAAAAGAAAGAGGAATACACATTGTTTCCGAGCACTGGCTTTTAGAAGTAAGCAATACTTTTTATCCACCTGTGTGTTAAATGAAAATGTATATAAACACTATTTCAAGGCATAAACCAATTCAGTGTATGTTGAAAAGTTTGATTACCTTATTTAATGCATATCTCATTTCTTTTTTAAAAATATATTTTGATTTTTTTTTTTACAGAGGAAGGGAGACGGATAGAGAGTTAGAAATATTGATTAGAGACATCGATCAGCCACCTCCTGCATGCCCCCTACTGGGGATGTGCCCGCAACTATGATGTATGCCCTTGACTTGAACCTGGAGCCGTTCAGTCTGCAGGCCTACGCTCTATCCACTGAGCCAAACTGGTTTTGGCAACATCTCATTTCTTTGGCATCAAAAACTAAAGATCTTTATTCCCTACTTAAGTATTAATAGGTATTATTTCTGAGTCCTGAGTCTCTGATTCTATTATAATAATGTAAGGATAATTAATGTATGTATTTATCAATACAACTGTCTTTTCTTTCTGGATATTTCATTGGAATGTGGTTGATACCTTGGCAAAAGCATAGAATTAGATTTTATACATTAGTAAACAACATTAAAAAGCAAAGACAATATTGAATATAAATTCAATATAAAGCAAAGACAATATTGAATATAAACTGCAATTTAAAAATTAAAAATTTTTTTAAGTGAGGAGAGTTTAATTGTCCTTTGTATAATGGGATTTCTAGTATAAACTAGCTTTCAAAACTTTAATTTAGCAAGTCATGGCCGATATGCTCAGAGGTTAGAGCATTGGCCTGCACACTGAAGGGTCATCAGTTTGATTCCTAGTCAAGTGTATGATTCCTGGCAAGTTCCATCCCTGGCCAAGGTCAGGGCACATGCAGAAGGCAACCAGTGTGTCTCTCTCAAATTGATGTTCCTAACTCCTTCCTCCCTTCCTCCCATCCACACACTCTAAAAAACTCAATAGAAAGAAAATGTCCTCAGGTGAGGATTAACAAAAAAACAAATAAACCTTAAATTTTTATCTTGTTATTATTACCTAATGTATTGATTATCCTTATCCAACTTAACATAATTTATTCTAAGATTTTTTCAGTCCTACTTAAAGCACATCATTGTATTGCAGTGTGCCCAGGAGTATAAGCACCTTCCCGAATCTCTGTATCCACACACATATAATCCCAAAATGAGCTTGGATATCAGCGCAGTGCAAAGTGACAGACTCTCTAATAGTCAACTGCTCTCTGCTGATGGAATAACAAAGAATGATGTGGTAGGTAACATTGAGAGTACATTTTCCCCTCCTTGAGCAGAGGGTATAATCATATATGGCTGTGAACCTTCTACAATGACTTGGTTTGAGCAACTGTTATTTTTCTCCAGCAGCCAGATCATTTGCCTGTAGAAGAAAATGATATAGATAATATGGTCACTAGTAACAAAGACGTAGCAACATCAAATGGAAGGAATGACTCTAAAGGAGGTAAAGTATTTTAAATTATAAAAAAATTAGTATATAATTTCTTTGTATCAAATGGAAAAATTACTTTCTGTGGTGTTAAACAGAAATAAAACAAATATTTGAGGACTAATTGAAGTCCCATGCCAGTCATTAAGTAATAATATTTAAAACTTTTAAGTGGTTTAAGTGAAATAGTCCTATTTTATTGAAGGTAGGTGGAGTTGGTGATTAAATTTTTTTCCCTTTGGTTCAGTTCTTTTCAGTGATATTCAGAAAGTTCTATTATATGTAATATATATATATATTTTTAACATATATTATGAACTTGAGACCTTTTGGTCTATGGGTCAATGCTCTAACCAGTGAGCAAACCAGCTAAACACATGGTTTTAAAGGTACAGAAGGAGGTATGAAAAGCTTCTACTTTTCATTGTTAGTTTTTTTGTGTATCCTTCGAGGACTGTTTTATGCATACATGATCACAAATATGTATATTCTGTCCTGACCTGTTTTTTAAAAAAAACAAACATAAATTTTGGCTCAGTGGTTAGAGTATCTGCCTGCGGACTATAGAGTCTCGGGTTTGATTCTGGTCCAGGACACGTACCTCAATTGCAGGCTTGATTCCTAGTCCCAGTTGAGGTGCACACGGGAGGCAACTAGTCAATGTGTCTCCCTCTCTAAAAAAAAAAAAAAAAAAAAAAAGTCAATGGAAAAAAAAACATAAATGGTGGACTATTATATATATGTTATTTTGTACTTTGATCCTGGGTTTTATTATTTTATTTTATTGATTTTTTTTTTACAGAGAGGAAGGGAGAGAGGGATAGAGAGTTAGAAACATCGATGAGAGAGACATCGATCACCTGCCTCCTGCACGCCCCCTACCGGGGATGTGCCCGCAACCAAGGTATATGCCTGTGACCAGAATCGAACCTGGGACCCTTCGGCCTGCAGGCCAACGCTCTATCCACTGAGCCAAACCAGTTTCAGTTGATCCTGGTCTTTTTAACAATTCAGTTTGTGGAGTATTTCATATCGGTACATAAGGAGCTCCTTCAGTCTTTTATTTTTGGCACCAGTATATAGTATTCATTCCATGAATGTCCCACTTTACTTAGCCAGTCCCTTGTTGATGGGCATCTAGGATATTTTTAATTTCTTGCTATTACAAAGTGTGCTGCAATTAATAGTCATATATGTATAAGCGTCCCCTTTTTAATACTTATTTTACCCTACCTGAGCTTTCCTTATGACTTATCTATTTATATTTACTCTATGTTCATTCTGAATATTTAGTACCTATTTCAGTGTTTAGTCTGTACTATATACACACACATACATAACATATATGTATACATATACATGTATGTATATTATAGTGTGGTATGTTTTCAAGGACCACTGGGGCAAATCACATACGTAAATGACTGTTGTGCACCTCAGACTATAGTACCTAAATGAGAGCATGTAAGAAGCAGGCAGGGTGCTTTACAGAAGATAAATCCTGCAAGTCTTAGTAGAGTGTCTTCGAAGGGCTTCCTGATTCTTTCAGGTACAGGCCTTGGGTTTTGGGCTGCCTTCATGCTCTGGAGTATTCATAGTCTTAGTATTTGACGATAGCCTGTAAGTAATACTCAGTAAATGTCAAGTCATTCAGCCAAATCTAGACAAAACAGTTAGTATGAATAAGATGTGATTTTTACAAAAAGAGAAACTTACCTTGATACACATATTTGTGTATGTTTCCAGCACTGACACAGACCTTGGAGATGAGAGAGAATTTCCAAAAGCAGCTTCAGGAGATAATGTCTGCAACATCAATAGTGAAACCGCAAGGGCAAAGGACCTCCCTTTCAAGAAGTAGTTGTAACAGTGCTTCTTCAACTCCTGACAGCGCTCGCTCCTCCGCCCGCAGTGGACGAAGTAGGGTCCTGGAGGCCCTGAGGTAGGTACCTGTCACTCAGCACCCGGTGACTACATGACTTGAGAGAAAGGTAGCTGCTTATGCAGGAACCCACCCACTCAGTCCCATGAGTTAAGCCTAATTGTGCTGTTTTCTTTCTTATTTGTAATTTTGTGGGATTTTTGGTTTTTAATTTTGTTTCTTTTACTTAGTCTAAACTTCTACTTTACTATCAAGACCACTAAAAGGGTTATACCACTAGGCCTTATTTAGCCCAAACTACCTATGGGGTTCACAAAAGTAGGTTTACAGTTGTGAGTACATGAAACACAGAATTTTGGTGTTTTCTTTTTTTTAATCTAGAGGAAGGGAGAGAGAGAGAAACATCAGTAAGAGAACCATTGATAGCTGCTTCCCACTACTGGGGATTGAGCCCACAACCCAGGCATGTGCCCTGACTGGGAATCAAACTGGAGACCTCTTTGGTGTATGGGATGATGCTCAACCACTGAGCCACACTTTCTAAGGCCAGAGTTCATTCCTGTATTGTTAACTATTGAATTATTTTCCATACAACAGCTATAAACCTACTTTCACCCACCCCTGAATATTCAGACACCACCTTCCTCGCTTTTCTGGCTTCGTTCCCTTGTTCCAAGCAGTTCTGGAATTCTTGATCGGGGGCAGGAAACAGACATAGGTTTGGTTTCTTACCAAGCAGTGCTTCACAGTGAAGCGTGATTTAAACAGTTTCTTATTGAAACTACATATATTTTGTGTTCTCTACAAATCTGTCTTTCAGGAAAGGTGATTACAGATCTTAGTGTGATGTGTTGAATAGCATTACATCATCCTTTTCCTGATAGAAAATTCTCTTATATAAGCATTATGAGACTTACATCTTGAATTAAACTATGCATTCATCTTATAAATGTATATTTCATAAGGGTAATTCTCTAAGTAACAGTGGTTTTTTGTTAATATACTTCAGGTTATATTTTATTATTATAGAGACCCTAAATCTTGTGCCAAGTTAGAGTAAATACCCTGAGAATAAAAGGCTATCCTCCTTGTTTTTGAGACAAGTGAACTCTTAGTGGTATCATCAGTTTTGGTAAAATCTTTAAGATGTTTTATAGCCGAAACCGGTTTGGCTCAGTGGATAGAGCGTTGGCCTGCGGACTGAAAGGTCCCGGGTTCGATTTCGGTCAAGGGCATGTACCTTGATTGCAGGCACATCCCCAGTAGGGGGCGTGCAGGAGGCAGCTGATCAATGTTCCTCTCTCATCGATGTTTCTAACTCTATCCCTCTCTCTTCCTCTGTAAAAAATCAATAAAATACATTTTTTTAAAAAGATGTTTTATATATATATATAAAATTGGAATGTATGTAATATAATTGGGTTATATATAGCGTGTATGTGCATATATGTTGAAAGATTTAATATATATCTTGGAAGAAAAAAGTTGGAATTCTATTTACTGTCCAGTGGAATTGTTACAGTTACACCATAAAGCATGCTTTACTGTGTAGTTCAGCATAAGGCTGGTCTGCCTGTGACTCTGGGAAGTTCATTTGGTTACAAGAGCTAATGGTTGGTTCTAAGGCAGCATTTACAATACACTTCCCATGTAATTACAGTTGTTATTTCAAGTGATAAAAATGGAAAATAGAACTACCGGTAAGCAAAATAACCAGTTTTCTAAACATTACCAGGTTTCCTTAAGCCTATATAAGAAAACTGCCATTTTTTTCTTATTTAAGTTCTTTATTGTTGAAAGTATTACAACAATACTTTTTCCCCCATTGACCTCTCCTCCCCTGCTCCCGCCCCCCTATTGTCTGTGTCCATCGTCTATGCTTATATGCATGCATACAAGTCCTTTGGATGATCTCTTATCTCTCTCCCTGCATTTTTTTAATTTAATAAATCTTTATTGTTCAGATTATTACAATTGTACCTCTTTTTCCCCCCATAGCTCCTCTCCACCCGGTTCCCACCCCACCCTCTGCCCTTACCTCCCCCTGGCCCTTGTCCTCGTTCATGGGTGTATGATTTTTGTCCAGTCTCTTCCCGCAACCTCCACACTCCTTACCCCCACCCCCAAGAACTGTCAATCCACTCCCTTTGTATGTCTCTGATTCTATTACATTCACCAGATTTTTTATTCATTTATTGATATGTATTGTTCATATTTTTCATCTTTACCTTTTTCTTTTTTTCCTCTTCTTAAAGAGTACCTTTCAGCATGTCTTATAATACTGGTTTAGTGTTGATGAACTCCTTTAGCTTTTTCTATCTGTGAAGCTCTTTATCCAACTTTCAACTCTGAATGATAGCTTTGCTGGATAATTCATCACTTTGAATATTTCTTGCCACTCCCATCTGGCCTGCATAGTTTCTATTGAGAAATCAGCTGACAATCGAATGGGTGCTCCCTTGTAAGTAACTTTTTCTCTTGCTTCTTTTAATATTCTTTGCCTTTTGCTCTTGGCGTTTTAATTATGATGTGTCTTGGTATGGTCCTCTTTGGATTCCTTTTGTTTGGGGTCTGTGCACTTCCTGAACTTGTAAGTCTATTTCTTTCACCAGGAGGGGGAAGTTTTCAGTCATCATTTCTTCAAATAGGTTTTCAGTATCTTGCTCTCTTTTCTGACACCCCCATAATTGTGATGTTGGTATGCTTGAAGTTGTCCCAGAGGCCCCTTACACTGTCTTCAAATTTTTGGAATTTTTGCTTTTCCGGTTGATTGTTTTTTGCTTCTTTATATTTTCAAATCTTTGACTTGATTCTTGCATTCCTCTAGTCTATTAGGTCTCTGTATATTTTTTATTTCAGTCAGTGTATGTTTAATTTCTAGTTGGTCTTTTCATATCCTTGAGGGTCTCGCTCGCTAAATTTATCAGCCTTTCCTAGGAAATTCTTGAAAAACCTTATAACCATAGTTTTGAACTCTATATCCAGTCATTTGCTTTCCTCCATTTCTTTCATTTGTGACCTGTTTGTCTCTGCATTTTCACTGCTTCCCTGAGTTGGTGGAGTAGCTTTGTGTGCTAGGTGTCCTATAGGGCCCAGTGGCTCAGCCTCCCCAGTTACCTGAGGTGGACACTCTTGGTGCACCCCTTTGTGGACTGTGTATTTAGCCTTGTAGTTAAGTCTTGATTGTTGTTGGTATCACTGGGAGGAATTAACCTCCAAGTCGATTGGCTGTGAGGATCAGCTGTGTCTAAACTGGGAGAACTTCTGTGCTGGAGACAGCCTTATAAGACAAGAGTTGCAAAATTGCAAAAGCCTCTATGCTCAGCTTGGATGGGGGAGTTTCAAGGCAGAGCAGACAGCCTTGGCTTCACGTCAGCCCTGTCCTATGAGGCCCCTGGATCTCAGTGTCCCTTGGTAATCGCTGCAAGCACCTCAGAGAGCTGCCCTCGAGTTTTGCCTGCTGCCAGACAGTCCAGATTCTCTTTGAAGGAGTCTGGGTTCTCAGTCTCGCCCAGAACTGGACTTTCGGGAGCTTTAGTCTCCCTCCCGTTTGAGAAAGCCAGCCATGCACTCAACAGTCAGTCCTTTCTGTGCTCGTGCGCCTCTGTGCCTCTGCCACTCCCCTGAGTCTGTGTCCTTTTCTCTCTTCCTGACAGTCCAGATTCTCTGAATGAGTCTGGGTTCCCAGGGTCTCGCCGGGAACTGGAGTTCAATGCAGTCGGGAGCTTCCATCTCCCTACCACTTGACAAAACCAGCTACACACTCAGCCGCCAGTCCTCTTTGCAGCTCCTCTGAGTCTCAGTGTGCTTTTCTCTTTCCTTCTAGTTGTAGAATTTCCACTCAGCCAGCCTTCCTGTGGTTCTGGATGGTGTTCGTTTTGTCTTTTAGTTGTAGTTTTGAAATTGTTATGCGAGGCAGCAATTTAGGTGTTCACCTGTGCAGCCATCTTGGTTTTCCCCTGCCTTTCCTCTGAGGTTTAACCGTTTGTTTGATGCTTCTGGAGAAACTGCCATTTTTAAATGCAGCATTCATTTTGAAATTAAAAAGTTGTTTTTGACTGAACTTTTTCCCCTCTTTGAAGTTTCAAATATATGGACATTTAATCAATATGTGTTTCATTTTCTCACTGAAACAGGTAAGTTTCTGGGAGAAACATTTTAAAAAGAAAATCTTTCCCAAAGTTTGTTTATTCAATAAATAGTGTCAAGTACTTACTGTGTTTTAGATGGGCATATAAAGGTGGCCCTAACTAAAGGAATTTATGAATGTGGATTTTGTTAGGGCTGTCTATTAACATTGTCACTTTTATTCCTTAGGCAGTCTCGTCAAACAGTACCTGATATTAACACAGAGCCCTCCCAGAATGAACAGATCATTTGGGATGACCCTACAGCCAGAGAGGAGAGGGCCAGGCTTGCCAGCAATTTGCAGTGGCCAATTTGCCCCACACAGCACTCTGAACTTCAGGTTGACATTAAAAATTTGGAGGATTCTCCTTTCCAGGAGCCTTTCCATGATTTGAAAACTGCTGAACAGGGTAATGAGAATGAGATCTATTTTTTTATATTAAGTGTACTTTGGCCCTTTGAAAATTAACAGATAAGCACATTGTGATTCTCTGAATTGTCCATGCAAATGAAAAACTTACCAGGTATTTCTAATTTAGTTTAAAAGAAATAATTGTGAGGTAATTAATTTCAGTAAGTTGAAAAATACATTTTTACTTTTAAATTTAGGATTAGGCATTATTTTTACCATTATTCTTTTATTCTAGTCTTTTTTGCATTTGTTTTTTCTCCTGATCGTTTTATTTCCATTTAAGTCTTCTCCTGACTTCTCAGACAAATTTGAAGAACAAGTGCAGTATGTGCTAAGTTTCTTTCTGAATTCCCCTATTGTTTTCTTCCTTGGGCTTTATCTTAAACAGAATGTTAGATATTTCTCTGTACTAGATATATAGATTTATTTCTGCATCTGTTTTTCTCCAAGTGAAACCTTGCTTTTATTTTACAAATTTGGGATATTTCTTATTGGTGAGAGCTTGGCAGAAGCCCACAGATGACACCATTTGCCCCTTTAATGCTAAGTAATTTCATTGATTTATAAGCTCTAGGAATAGGCCACTTCTTTTGCATGAAGCTTTTACATTCCAGACTTTGTGTTTAATTTCATCTTGGCTAAGACAAGATGAGACTATTTCCCAGAATTGTTCTTAGTCATGTTTGGGTACTGTCACAATGCAACGTTTTATTGCCCTCAGCTCTCTGTGATCCTGGAAACCTGTGTGTGACTGAAGCTCCAAAACCCTCCACCTCTGAAGAACCGGAAACCTCAACAAAAGACAGCCACCTGATCCCGACGCCCCAAGCCCCCAGTATTGCGTTCCCCCTGGCCAACCCACCAGTGGCTCCACACCCTCGAGAAAAGGTTTGTTGCCCTTAGTCTGGTGGTGATGGCTGTTGGATAGCGATGGTAGGTGGCATTCAGATTTTATTGGTATCCATTATCAAGGGTTCATCAAATGTTAAACTGCATTTCTTTGCATTGTATTTTTTTATATTTGATAACCCAGGAGACTAAATGTTACTGTGAAACAACTATATGCCTAATAATTTTGGATGTTACTTTGTCTAAAATAAAACTCTTCCATTTCAGATAACAATAGAAGAGACTCATGAAGACTTAAAAAAGCAGTACACATTTCAGTTGTCATCTCTGAATCCTCAAGAACGTATTGATTATTGTCATCTGATTGAGAAACTAGGTACAAGTATTTTACTTAAGTCAAAAAACATCCCACCCATTACTTAGAAGGCAAATGTGGATGATATTGTTATCACTTGTAAAGTATAGAAGTGAGACCAGAAAAATGGCTAATTGGTCCAAGATTATACATTGAGTCAGCATTAGAGCTTTTAAAGGCACTGGGTCATAGGATTTAAAGATTTAAGTTGAAACCAACCTTTAGGGTTTAAGAATCTTTTTGTGATGCTTTGAGCATTTATTTGTTCATTGATGAAAGCCTGGACCAGATCAATGAAATTAGACTTATTTCATTGAAATGTGGTTTTACTTATATAGTGCTCTGGCCACATAGTGCTGTCTGTCCTTTTAAGGATGCGGAGAACCATGGTGTGTTTATTTTAAGATTTGTCATGTGTACAATAATACACTTGAGAAGCCTTTTCTTGGAAACTTTATTCAGGTGGAACATGTTGTGCCCCAGTCGCCTAATAAGTCAGAATTGATGAGCGTTCCGTTTGGTGAGCTCTGGGCAAAGCACAAGTGTCTGTCTCCTGTAGATGGTTCCATCTGGGCAAGCTCTAGGCAAGAGTAGTAGCAGTTAGCAGAAATTGTCTGGAAGAGGACAGCACAGGGACACCTGGATATAGATTGTGCTGAAATTGGGAGTCTGTGGCTACAGGGTTTCTGATAGTGAATGCAGAGGCCCCTCACTTCATGAATGAACACTGGTGAACTGATAGACACAAATCAGTCGATTACATAGTGTCTGGTTAGATATCGATATTATATTAATATGGAATTTCTACCTTATTGGCATCTCTGATCCTGGGTGAGTTACTCTCTACCTGTGTCCCCATATGGAAATTGCAGATAATAATAGTAACTGCATAAACATGTGAGGACTAAATGAGCTAACAATCTTGACTACTTCCAACAGTCCCTGGCATATAGTAAGTCCTCAAAAGGTATTGCTGCTGCCTAGTCATCTCTAAAGCATGAGTTCGAATGTTAAGTCTTAGAAAGTCCTGGCATCTTCACCTAGCCAGTAGTCAAGCTACTAGGTGTACCAGTTAATAATGTAGATTTTTTTTCAATAGATGGAGTTACACATATGTTGATGTATATGTTGATATATATGCAATTTGATATGTATGCTATTTTGTTATATTGACAGCAAGCTTCACAACTTAATATGTCAAATTTGCTAAAAGGTGTTAACATTTTTACGCTTAATGTCATAAAAAAAACTTCCCGCAAATGCTTTTACACAAAATTTCAATTCATTATTTTGAAGAAGACATTGTCTACTTTGAGAAGCTTATGGTGAACATGTTCCATCTTAAGATACTTGTGTTGTAAACACTGAGTTAAATGCTTTAAAAGTAATGATTTCAATGTGAAAGACAAAGAATGTCTAGGTCAACCAAAAAAGTTTGAAGATCAAAAATTACAAGCACTATTGGATGAAGATGCATGTCAAACTCAAAGACAACTTGCAGAAAGATTAAACATTGCTCAGCAAACAATTTCCTATCATTTATAAGCAATGGAAAAGATTTTAAAAGGAAAATGGGTGCCACATCAACTGAAGTAAAGACAAATAGAAAACTGAAAAGTCATCAATAAGATGTTGCTTCATCAGCACTCTTTTTTGCATCGAATGGTGACTGGCGATGAAAAGTGGATTTAAGAATCCCAAATGCACAAAATCATGGTTTTTTTCAGGCCAACCATCAACATCGACTACAAAGCCAAATCACTTCAGAAAGAAGAGAATGCTCTGCATTTGGTGGGATCAGGAAGATGTAGCGTATTATGAGCTAAAATGAGGTGAAACCGTCAATACTGATCGCTACCAACATCAATTTGAACCACGCTTTGATCGTAAAACAATCAGAATATGCCAGAAGAGACAGTAATTTTGCTTCACGATGACACAGCATCACACACTTCAAAACCAGTTAAATACACGTTAAAAGATCTTGCCTGGGAAGTATTAACCTACCAGCCGTATTCACCAGACCTTGTTCCTTCAGATTCCACTGTTCTGATTGGATGGCGCACGCACTTTCTGAGCAGCACTTAGAAACATACGAAGAAGAAAATTGGGTCTCTGAATGGTTTGCCTCAAAACAAAAGTTCTATTGGGACAGTATCCACAAATTACCTGAAAAATGGGGGAATGTGAAGCTTTTTTACTTTGAAAAAGCACTTTTGATGTTTCTCTTGAAATTGTCGTTTTCTTTGATTATAAAATCCGCATTATTAACTGGTACACCTACTGAGCTCTAAAGTATGAGTCAACACCCTGCTTTGCATGAGCTTGTATTACTTATGTCGCCTTTTGTTCCTCAGAGCCAGGCTTCACCCATTTGTACGTAAGGGATTTCAGCCCTGCCTACTGCTTTGTCTCTTTACTGAGCCTGTGCATTTCCTCCCAAGCTTCTGTGGTCAGCTGACCATATTTCCACTCATGGAAAGTGTTTTTCTGCTTTTAGTCAGTAGATGCCCCTTTTTGACTTCTGTCTCTTTGGTTATCTATATTCAGTGCTTAAAATTGCTAAGGTAGTTGAAATCTAAGAAATTTAGTAACTAACTGCAGTATATGGCCCTTGTTTTGTATTTTTTCTTCTTAAATATCTTAATTGTACTAAACAAGTGCCGTTCTAAAATTTGAACAAAGATTTAGTATTGAAATAGCAAAGAATTTAATTTTAGATCTGATAATGGTATTGTGGCTAAATAAGAAAATCTTCCAATTTTTCTCTCCTTCAGGTGGATTGGTAATAGAGAAGCAGTCCTTCGATCCCAGCTGCACCCATATTATTGTGGGGCATCCACTTCGAAATGAGAAGTATTTAGCCTCAGTGGCGGCTGGGAAGTGGGTTCTTCATCGCTCCTACCTTGAAGCATGCAGGACTGCTGGGTGTTTTGTGGCGGTGTGTATTCAAATTAACATACAGGGTCATTGTTCTTTACAGAGATTATCTTAAGAATTGATTGCATCACATGCACAGACCACTTGTGTAATTGAAATAACCAGATATGACCAATAAGGTGCACAATGACAAAGCCAAAAGAAGTTAGAAGTTAGATTCCTAGCTATGTCAATTTGATTTAAATTTTTTTTAAATAACATTCAAAAATATTAAGATGATCTCACTGTAAGCTTTACTGCTAGCCAATTAAATATTAAACTATTAGAAATATTTTGGTTCCTAAATGACCATCACAATTGTAGCTGTCAGTGTTGAAGTTTTCAATCAGTATCTCTCAGGAATCACTTCTATAGACAGATAGTGAAGCTGTTAGTAGCTACCTCCTCTGAGACTGTCCTTCTGTGAAGTTCATCTTACAGTGAGTGAAACTCAGGAATCTAAATATTACCAATTGCTATGATTATCTGTTTCTGAGAAATATATGCAATATTTTATTTCTAGTTCATATTCTCTATAACAATTGAAAGTATAGTTTTTAACTCTTGTTAGACTGAACTCCTTGAAAGGACATATTGTGGGAACTCAAAAGTTTGCTAGACTTAATTATCTGGAACCATGGTTGGCAAACTGGCTCGCAAGCCACGTGCGGCTCTTTGGCCCCTTGAGTGTGGTTCTTCCACAAAATACCATGGCCTGGGCGAGTCTACTTTGAAGAAGTGGTGTTAGAAGTTTAAGTTTAAAAAATTTGGCTCTCAAAAGAAATTTCAGTCATTGTACTGTTGATATTTGGCTCTCTTGACTAATGAGTTTGCCAATCACTGGTCTAGGAAGAAGACTATGAGTGGGGAAGTAGTTGCATACTTGATGTTTTGACTGGAATCAGTGCACAGCAACGCAGATTAGCACTTGCAGCAATGAGATGGAGGAAGAAAATCCAGCAGAATCAAGAATCGGGCATTGTTGAGGTATTACATATGCAGATATGTAGGTAGTATAAATGGCATTCAATGTCATGACTGTTCCAGATTGTTTTTATAAGAGAATGTGCCTGATAAAATAATAATTCTATTTATCTTATTTGATATAGTTTGGGCATTCTAGATTATACATCTATGTATATATAATGTTGATAGTACTTTTAAAAATAGTTTAAATGCAAAATGTGACTCATAAATCTTCCAAAGAATCCTTTCAGCAACTAGCTTCAGGGGTTCTTAACTTGGGGTCCACAGACTTTCCCAAAGAAGTCTGTATATTAAATTCAGGAAGGCTATCCACTCGAGATGGAGGGAGAATACATCCTTGTTTTTACTAACCTCTAATTAAAAGCATTTCCTTTAGTTATAAGTCTGGACAACAAATCACAACACTAGTAACAGTAATTGTGATTCTGCCCTAAGAGAAGTCAGATATCTTTGCTTTGCATTATAATGTAAGTATCCTGAAGTGTTTATGTTCACTACTTTTAAATTATAGTAGTTATTCAACTCACCACTACTTTCAATATAATACATTAGTATAGAAGCATACATATATTTTGTCACAATTTTTTAAATAATTTAATAATTAGGTAATTTCCTATGTAATCCTCTATACTTCGGATATTTAAAAACATGCATATGTTAATAGAGCATCGGCCTACAGACTGAAAAGTCAAGGGCATGTACCTTGGTTGTGGGCATATCCCCAGTGGGGGGTGTGCAGGAGGCAGCTGATTGATGTTTCTAGCTCTCTATTCCTCTCCCTTTCTCTCTGTAAAAAATCAATAAAATATATTTAAAAAGAAAAAAGAAACCCTGACTAACCTTTTTCTGTTTTGCGTTCTCTGCTTCTCCACATCCTTGTTAGCTTTGACTGCCTTTCTTTTGGAGTAATTCCACTGTATGTACCCAATTTGGAAATATTTTCAAGAGAAATACATTGGAGGCTTCATCTAACCTAAGAAGCTATGTTTTTTTAGCCTTGATTAATTATAAGAAAAAAATACTAGAAGATTCAAAAAACAAGTTGATTTATTAGGTAACGTTAAAACAAAGCATTTTCCTTTATTCAAGTATTTATTGGTGGCTTACTGTGTGCCAGACATGGCTGTTTAAGAGGATTCTGACCAGAAATAGTTACACTGAGGCAGAATAAAGGTTATAAGGTTATTCGTTGACATAAAACTAAATAAACTATTACATGTATTTACCATTGATTTTCCAAACAATTTCACACAATGTTTTGTGTTTGTAGGGGGCATTTAGCGGGTGGAAGGTTATTTTACACGTTGCCGATCAGAACCGAGAAGCCGGATTCAGACGGCTGCTTCAGTCCGGAGGAGCAAAGGTTCGTATTGAACCAGTTCACTGGGTTTTTTACATGTATTACTTTCTAAGCAAGGTCGTTATTATCGGTTCCTAATTTCTGTGCTTTATGAGATGGTAGTTCCTAAGTACAGGCATACAGTTGACTTATTTTGGGACACTCATAGCTATGGTGCTTTTTTTTTTTTTTTTTTTTTTAGGTGCTACCTGGTCATTCTGTGCCTTTATTTAAAGAAGCCACACATCTCTTTTCTGACTTTAATAAACTGAAACCAGATGACTCAGGACTTAATATAGCAGAAGCTGCTGCCCAGTACGTGTACTGCTT
>PVJN01040222.1:0-18920 GCA_004026805.1 Lasiurus borealis | reverse complement strand
CTTTGGCCACCCTGAGGTTAGCATGACCTTGGCTGCAAAACAGGTGAATCGTGACAAAGCTAGCAACGAGGCTGTCAGCTGGCCCTACTCATAGCCAGACAGGAGATCTGAGCCATTCGCCTGTGTCACAGACTTGTAAAGAAAACATCCTCTTTACAGGATTAAAGTGAGGAAATCCTATATACCTTGCTTATAAAAGAAAGATTGGACTATGATTGTCGTTAATGTTTGAGTTGGGAAGTAAATAGTACATGGAAGTAAATGGAATAAAGGTTATCTTCTTGTTTTGCTGGTAAGTGAAGTGAGATATGTTTGCTGTAGAGGTTGAAGTAGAATCCAGGTCTTCTGCATAGCAGACCAATTGTTTCCATCATGTGCTGCTATTTCTTGGGATAGAAGATCACTGAATGTAGAAATAAGAAACATACATTAACTTGTAAAAGACAATGCCAAGTGCTGGGTTATATCAATGAGCAAGAAAAGCACAACTTCTGTCCATGGGAATTGATAATTTAGTGAACCTACACAATCAGGCCAGTTCTCTGCTGTCGGAGCTCATGGCCGGAGCACTGAAACCCAGATTTGGGAAGAGAGGTTTTAATTTGGTTTGGGAACACTGAGCTATTCATCTATCCAAAAGTTTTCAAGTATAAGTACACTTTTCCCTCCAAATCTTTCCTTGTGTTACCCATGTACTAAGTCTCTTAACTGCAAATGAGAGAAATTCAAGCTATCTTAAGCAACAAAGATTATTAGGATATTAGAGGCCCAATGCAAGAAATTTGTGCAAGGGGCTTTGCCTTCGCAGTCCCGGCTTCATCTGGAAGGTTGTCCAGAAAGTCATTTGCCTGTCCAGTCTAATTAGCGTATTTTGCTTTTATTATAGATTGGAGCATTATGGTACTCAAGATAGGGATGCTGCTGGACATTAAGAGTACCAGAATTAAAGAACGTGGCATGATAATTCTATTTTTTATTTCTGACATATTCTAAGGGTCTGCTTCATGCTTTTCTATTTGTAAAATTGGTCACTTTTATTACTCTAGGTCAGAGTAGTAGGAATCATGGCTATCAGCCTATCTTTTTTTTTTTTTTAATATATTTTTATTGCTTTTAGAGAGGAAGGAAAAGGGAGAAAGAGATAGAAACATTAATAAGAATCATTGATTTGGCTGCCTCCTGCATGCCCCACACCAGGGACTGAGCCTGCAACCCCGGTCTGTGCCCTGACCAGGAATTGAACCATGACCACCTGATTTATAGGCCAATGCTAAACTACTTAGCCACACAGGTTGGGCTGCCAGCCTGTCTTGATCATGACATTTGACAGCTTCAGCCACTCTAGAGGAAATTACCTTGTTCAATCGTTTTGTTATGGTACTTCCTTGAATGGAAACTCCTACTCTTTACCTCATCTTCGACTAGCCTTCCCTAATCCCCTCCTCAGCCCTGCTGCTTCTAGTTGTCTAGCTATGTCTTTGCAAAATTACCCAAAGTTCAGTTGTTAGTAAGTTTATGAAATTTGGTTCATATGTGTGAGATAATTCACATCTAATTTCATAATCCATGGCGAGGTGTCCTCTAACTTCTGTTGAACCTAAGAGTGGTGGGAATCTTTTTACCTCTCAGAGCAGCCCATGCATTCCATCTGCAGATCTCTATGTCTTTTGAAAAGCTATATTCCTGTTTTGCATTGAGTCATTACAATGTAATTACAGCATTGCAAGTATTAAAACGCTTTTGGGGAGCCCCCGTTTTACCAGGCTTACCATGTCTAGCTTTTCAGGCTCAAGCATGTGGTCTGGTTTCTTTATGATCATTCTTCTCTCACTGCACTCTATATTCCTTCAAAAATAAGTAACCCAAAAGATTAGTTCTGGGATGCTTATACTGCAATTGATATAGCCATTTTGGTGGCTCCATACTTCTCACAAGCAATGCTAATTATCAGGGTGTTGGCAATGGTGTCTACACATCTAGATGGACAGTACCATGAGTTAGTAGGAGCTCACACTTGGGATCAATCAGATTTGGGTTCACGTTCCAGCTCTGGCAATTACTATCTGTGTCAACATGGACAAGTCATTTAGATTCTGTGAGCCTTGTTTTCCTCTTAGTAAAATGAAGCTAACAATTCCTATCTCATAGGGATGTTCTGAGAATTAAATGAGATGGTAAGTACTCAACCTCTGGAACTTACTAGGTGCTCCAGAAATGTTAGCTCTAAACTTAGTAACTTTCCCTGCACACTCTGTAGTTTTATCTAATGCGTAAGTATATGTTCTCCTCTGGGGATGGATGTGGTGGAAATACTACACGGTGTTGTGATAAGTGTAGTTGGGACATATAATATATACTTTTATTTTTATTTATTATTTATTTTCAGAACTTTTTTTTATTGATTTCAGAGAGGGAGAGGGAGAGAGAAATATCTGATTGGCTGTCTCTTGCATGCCCCCATCGAGGATTGAGACAGCAACCTGGGCATGGGCCCTGACTGGGAATTGAGCCTGGTTGATGCTCAACCACTGAGCCACATTGGTTGGGGCTGCTTTTGTTTTTATGTCCTACTGAAAAAGTGTTTTATAATTCAAGTTGCATCCATTGCAAGGTAGAAGCAGTTTCCGTGCAGCTTGCAGCCTGACGCCTCCCCTGGACAGAAGGCCGAGGAGCTGCCTTTGGTTAGTGGATGACATCTCCTCTTCATAATAGTCCATTTCTTCAGATGCTCCTGTCGAGGATGAACCTCCACAGGGGCCATAAGTGCTTGTGTTGGCAGTGGCTCCACCTCAGAAAAAGTTTATTTTTGATAGCAGAGTGTGGGCACCAGTTTAACTACAGAGCACTTGAGGTGTGACCAGGTTAATAGGTTGGAACAGCTGTAATTCAAGTCCCCAAACTGCATAACTATCTTAACTGATATGATAAGAAATTACCCAACAATTTTAAGTCCATAGAGCAGTGGTTCTCAACTTTCCTAATGCCGCGACCCTTTAAGACAGCTCCTCATGTGGTGGTGACCCCCAACCATAAAATTATTTCCGTTGCTACTTCATAACTGTAATTTTGCTACTGTTATGAACTGTAATGTAAATATCTGATATGCAGGATGTATTTTCATTGTTACAAATTGAACATAATTAAAGTATAGGGATTAGTCACAAAAACAATATGTAATTATATATGTGAAATATTTCTTTCTAATTACAAATAAATGAAATTTTGTCTTGAATCGTGGTGTAGCATGGGTAACAGTCTTCATATGACAACAGTAAACTACATTGCTACACTTTGCTACACCGAGGAGCGGTCTGTTGGTTCCTAAGACCATGGGAAATAGATGTTTTCCGCTGGTCTTAGGCAATCCCTGTGAAAGGGTTGTTCGACCCCCAAAGGGGTTGCGACCCACAGGTTGAGAACCGGTGCCATAGAGAAAATATTCTGTATCTTTTCACATGACACTTTATATAAGAACCCATTTCAACTCTTAAAAGTGCCTTCACATCTATTACCTCGTTTAACCCTGACAAGGACCCCATCTGTCATTAGGTCTCTTAGTGTCATAAGAAGAAATAGGCTGAATCCATGAGGGGACACCATGCTGAGTATTTGATACATGTTATTTAACACAGTCTAGAGCTCCTTTAAAAAAAAATAGTGTTACCATATTTATCATTTAGTCTTTACCTGTTTTGAGTTACTGCTTAACATTGATAATTTAAAATTGTGTATGGTATCTTTATGATCATAATTCTTATTTTTTCTTATTTCTTTTATTTATTAGAGGCCCGGTGCACGAAATTCACGCACGGGGAATAGGGGAGCTGTCCTTCAGCCCAGCCTGCACCCTCTTCAATCTGGGACCCCCCCTCAAGGGATATCTGACTGCCCACCAGGATCAGGCCTAAATGGGTGGTCGGACATTCCTCTCACAATCTAGGACTGCTGGCTCCCAATCACTTGCCTGCCTGCCTGATTGCCCCCTAACCCCTACCCTGCCAGGCCGATTGACAACTAACTGCTCCCCTGCTGGCCCGATTGTCCCTAACTGCTCTCCCCTGCTGGCCTGGTCACCCCTAACTGCCCTCCCCTACCAGCCTGCTCACCTAACTGTTCTCCCCTCCAGGCCTTTTTGCCCCCAATTGCCCTCCCCTACTGGTCCAGTAACCCCTAACTGCCCTCCTTTGCCAGCCTGGTTGCCCCCAACTTCCTTCCCTTGCAGGCCTGGTTATCCCCCAACTGTCCTCCACTGCAGGCCTGGGTTCCCCCATCTGCCCTCCCCTACAGGCTTGATTCTCCCTAACTGCCCTCCCCTGCAGGCCTGATCACCTCCAACTGTCCTCCCTTGCAGGCTTGGTTCCCCCTAACTGCCTTCCCCTCCTGGCCTGATTGCCCACAACCGCCCTTTCCTGCTGGCCATCTTGTGGTGGCCATTTTGTGTCCACATGGGGCCAGTTGGAATGATGGTCAATTTACATATCACTCTTTTATTATATGATTGTTGATATTATTACATATGTTCCCATTTTCCGCCCCACCAACTTTGCCCACTTCCACCCATCCCTGGCTTCCCTCTGGCCATCATCACACTTGTCTGTTTCTATGGGTTATGCCTGTGTGCTCTTTAATTAACCCCTTCACCTTTCATTCAGTCCTCCTCTTTTTCCTCCCCTCTGACATCTGTCAGTCCATTCCATGTATCCATGCCTCTGTTTCTATTTTATTCGTCAGATTATTTTTTCCATTAGATTCCACATATAAGTTAAATCATTTGGTATTGGACCTGGAGATTGTGATCATAATTTAAAAAAGTACTTTCAGTTGAGGTCTATCTTGATGGGGCTTTTTCTTTAAACCTACATAGTTGGAAATGCCTCATAGAGAAAATATTTGTTAGATCTGTGGGGAGGAACTACAAGAAAGAGCTGCTAAAACTATGAAAGAACTAACAGTCAAAAACATTTTTTTAAAATCTTAGGTGCTAGAGGCCCAGTGCACAAAATTCTTGCACAGTAGGGGGCAGTCCCTCAGCCCAGCCTGCACCCTCTCCAATCCAGGAGCCCTCAGGGGATATCCTACTGAAGGCTTAGGCCTAAGCTGCAGTCTTGCCTCCCTCTGTAGGAGGCAACTGGGCTGATCAGGGGAAGGTGCTGCCCCCATCAACCCACTGCTGTCATTGCTGGCCACTGCAGCTGCCAAGGTGATTTCATCAACACGCACTCCAGTCCCTTCACCATGAAAAAAATGACAATTTTCTTTAGGCATTTTCAAGATGTCTCTTTCATAGGACATTACATTTCTTTCTTTTTTTTAATCCTCACCTGAGGATATTTTTTCCATTGATTTTTAGAGAGCATGGAAGAGAGAGGGAAAAATAGAAACATAAATGTGAGAGGAACACTTTGATTGGTTGTCTCCTGCATGAGCCCTGACGTGGGCCCTGGCCAGGGAGGAGCCTGCAACTCAGGTACACGCCCTTGACCAGAATTGAACCCAGACCCTGCTGGTTGGCAGACCAAGGCTCTATACAATGAGCTAAACCGGCTAGGACAGGATATGACATTTCTTACCCCCTCCAGCAGCGGACCTTCATATTTTCCTCCAGGAGAGAGGTGGAAAAATTTTAAATCACCTTCTTGGATTCTTATGCAAGTTACCAAGAACACTGTGAGTGGCATACCGAGAGCTTAGCCAATGAGGGGTCAGAAAAGATGTTTCCTCTGCAGTTCACAGAGGCAGGATTGCCGGTGTGTCCCAGCTGGTAGGCCCTGTTCTCCGTGGGCCTGCTCACTGCCATGATGGCTGGCAGGCAAGCCCTGCTCCCTGCTCTCTGTGATTCTGCTCCACTCTGCTCCCTGTGGGCCTACACCATCCATGGCTTGCCTCATCGTGCAGCAGTCCCCTCCTGTGCACTGCGCACATAGCCGCCTCCTGAGCAATTGTGACTATTATGGCACCTGGCTAATTTGCATATTATGCACGCGCACGTGTGTGTGTGTGTGTGTGTGTGTGTGTGTGTGTGTGTGTGTCTAGTTTTATCCCAATGATCTGTACTGTTCCGGCAGTGGGTGGGCTGGGGGGGTGTCCCTCAGCCCAGCCTGCATCCTTTCCAATCTGGGACCAACTGGGATCAGGCCTAAATGGGCAGTAGGACATCCCTATCACAATCCAAGACTGCTGCCTCCCAATTGCTCATCTGCTTCTGCCTGATTGCCCCTAACCACTTCTGCCTGCCAGCCTGATCACCCGCCAACCACTCCTTTGCCAGCCTGGTCGCCCCTAACTGCCCTCCCTTGTTGACCTGGCCACCCCAAGTGCCTTCCCCTGCTGGCCTGGTCACCCCTAATTGCCCTCCCTTGCCAGCCTGGTCCCCCCTAACTTACCTCCCCTTCAGACCTGGTCCATCCCAACTTCCCTTCCCTGCAGGCTTGGCACCCCCCAACTGCCCTCCCCTGCTGGCCTGGTCACCCCTCACTGCCCTCCCTGGCAGGCCTGATTGCCCCCAACTGCCCTCCCTTGCAGGCCTGTCCCTCACAACTATCCTCCCCTGCTGGCCTGATTGCCCACAGCTGCTCTCCCCTGCTGGCCATCTTGTGGTGGCCATCTAGTATCCACATAGGGGCAGCCATCTTTGACCACATGGGGGCAGCCATCTTGTGTTGGAATGACTGTCAATTTGCATATCATCTCTTTATTATATAGGATATATATTGATTTTAGAGAGAGGAAGGAAGAGGAAGAGAGACAAACATCAATGAGAGAGAAACATCAGGTCAGCTACCTCTTACCTACCCTCTACTAGGGATCCATGCCTGCAACCTGGACATGTGACTTTCTGGTTAATGGACTGTGCTCAATCACTGAGCCATATCGACCAGACCAATCTGTACTGTTTCTTAATCCCTTCATCTTTTTCACCAATCTCTCCAGTCCAGCTTCCCTCCCATCTGGAAACCATCCTTTCATTTTTTTTCTAATATGTGCATTTTTGGGGCTATGAATTTCTAAGCACTGCTTTTGCTGAAGCCCAGACATTTTGAAATGTTGTGTTTTTATTTTCATTCAGTTTAAAATGCTTTCTCATTTACCATGCTATCTCCTTTGGCATTATTTAGAAGTATCATATTTTGTTTCCAAATTTTGGAGAATTTTTCATATATCTTTCTATTATTGATCATTAATTTCATTATCATCAAAGAATATGCCTTGTATAACTTAAATTTTTAAAATTCATTAATACTTGCTTTATGGTCCAGAATATGGTCTGTTTGAAATATATTTCACGTGAACTTGGGAAAAGTGTGTAAAATAATAAGACAAGATATACCATCCAAACACTAATGAAAAAAATCAGAAGTGGCTATATTTATACCAGACAAAACAGATTAAAGGGCAAATAATATCAGGGATAAAAATAATTTTATAATAATCATTCTGAAGGCATAATACTAAATTTAAAGCTAACCCAAAGACAGCTATACCATACACAAAAATTGATCAATGGAAGGGGAAATATACAAACCAACAAAACACAGGTTTCAATATAACTTTCTCAACTTATAGAATAAGGTAGATCAAAAATCAAAATAAAAACCAGCTTCACCTAACCAATAATTTATAGAACATTCCACTCAAACTTGCAGCCTTTTTTTCTTAGGTTTTAGGGCTGTCTCTCATATATATTATGAAGCTTTGTTTATTTGTGTTTTACTCTGACAATCTTTGTCTTTTAATGAGTTTAGCCTGTTTTCAGGAATTGTGATTATTGCATAATTAGACTTTTCTGTATCTCCCCACATTGTACTACTTGTCTCGCTTTTTAATGCTTCTTTTTCATTCTCTCTCCCCCTTTTTGGGTTGATAGGATTTTTTAAAATCCTGAAGTGACATAATATCTCTTGTCTCACTTGTTTTATGTAGAGTGACCTTGCCACTCCCCATCAAGAAGTGGAGACTAATTCTCTAGCCCTTGCAGTTTTTCAGACGCTGTGACTGCTTTAATTGAGATGAGATGGCAGAAGCTACCCTGTACTAGTGCTGGGCATAGTTTTTCAGCTTTTGTCTTCTGCCTCTTATTAGCTGGTTCTTGGAACCCAGCTACAAGGTTGTGAGAAACCCACACCACCTAGAGAAACCACGAGTGGGAGTGGCTGCTCCTTCCAACACCAGCTGAGCCCTGAGCTGGCGCCACCATCAGCCACTAGTCCTGTGAGTGAGGTCTGGTGGACATCCAGCCCCAGGTGCCATCTGACATCCCTGTGTGAGACACCCCAGAGGACAACTGCCCACTGAGCTCAGAAAGGTTTGGACAATTTATTTTTATCAGATAAAGTCTGATTTATTGCCACAAAAGGAATATAAGCAATACTTTTTTTTTTTGGTAACAATATTTAAAAAAATTTTTAATTTCAGAGAGGGAGGAAGCGGGAGAGGAAGATAGAGGCATCAATGATGAGATAGAACCATTGATTGGCTGCCTCCTGCATGCCCCCTACTGGAGATTGAACCTGCAACCTGAGCATGTGCCCTTTGTGGGGAATCAAACCTGGACCCTTCAGTCTGTAGGCAGACGCTCTATCCAATGAGCCAAACCAGCCAGGGCAACAATATTTTTTAACATATGCATTTAAATTACTACCTGCTTTAGAGAGAAGGGAAATGCTGATAAACTTGTTTGTAGGAGCTAGGCTTTTTATGCAGCAGTAGATAACTGGGATGGAAATGGGGTTCTGGCTTTGGGACTGAGGTGTGTATGGAAATTAACAGTGTCTGGAGGAGCTGAAGAACGCAAGCTAGAAGGGTGTCAAGACCACAGTGACAGCCCACAGGTCCTCAGGGGTGGGCTGGTGAGCTTGGAGACAGTAAGGAAATTAACTTGGCTGAAGAAAAGGACCCTTGTTATGTAAAGGCTATAAGTTTGCTAGCCTTGCTTTCTGCAGTAACGTGTGAAATACAAAGGGCATCTAAGGATGCATGAACTGGACTAGGGAGGTTTTCAGGCAGAAGTATGAACTGGTTTCTTCTAGCACAGATAATGTAATGTGCGAAGAGAAATGAACCAAAGAAGGAATTGCTCCGCTAAGTTTAGAGAAATAGGGCTGAGAAGTCTTTCAGGTAGTAAATGAAAGCTGGTATATGTAACACACAGTTTATCCAATAAATGTTCCTAATTTATTCTTTTGAAAAGATTTTTTTTTTTGTAATCTGTGACTAACTCACAATTCTGACTTTTAGATGTATTGCACATTTTCATTTTACAAAGAACTTGCGTATACATCACCTCAATTCTCCTGATAATCCCATTGTAGGCTATTGTTGGTCCACAATATTATTATTAGCAACAACCACAGTCATCCTTCCTTCTTTTCCTCCAATTATGGGGTTCCTACCATGTGACTCCTATTATAGCTTAGATATATGAGCTATGACTACTCAAGGACCCCTCAGGGGATGTTGGACTGCTGGCTTTGACCCAGTTCTTGAAGGCCAGGCCAGGGGACCCCACCTGCTGGAGGGACCTCATTCACTTTGCAGATGCCCTTCAAGCCCCAACACTGCCTCAGGTGTGCCACCTGGGGAGGGACCACAGGAGTTTGGCTCCAGGGCCTGTCTAGCCCATCTCACACAGTCCCACCCCACTGGTCACCTTCCAATTAATTTCCTTTTGATGTGCACAAATCCATGCACTAGGCCTCTAGTAGTACAATGAGTTTCTTCATTTATAAAACAATTGTATCAGATGATCTGAAATCTTTCACCTCTGATATTCCTTTTATTTTTTCTAATTTTCTGATACAGTTAGTATATGGTCTTTCTAATTAGTAACTATAGGGCTACAACAGAATTCCATTTGACCAGGAGATGGAGCTCTTAACAATTGAATAGGAAGAGGTATTTATTAAGTGCCTACCACGTTCCTAGGTACAATCCTATTGTTGCTTCAAATCTTTTTTATTCTTTTCTTAGGCCTATCTCAGATTATTGTTCTTATATATGGTAAAAGTCTCAAAGTAAAACTTATTTTACCAAGAAGAAACCTCTCCATGTCTAAAACTGGACCCAGTGATTACTGAGCCATCTTCTGAAGCTGAAGTGCCACAATTTGACACTCAGAGTTAAGCGACCTTAGTATTCCCAACTCCTTTGTGAAGAAACTGATAGGCCTGCTCTTCTGTGGTCTGAGAATATCTTTCAGGAACTCAGAAGCTAGGAAATGCATCTTATTAAGGCTATTGTGATTATCAATAAGACAAGCCATGGAGAGTTCGAGAAAATGTTCAATCCTATATAATAAGAGAGGAATATATTAATTATCCTTTATGCCCTGAGGCATAACGACCAACCACATAACGACCGGATCATGGATCTGCAGGAGGGTGGGGCAGTGAACTGCAAGTGAGTGGTGGAAACCTACAGGAGGGGGCAGGGCAGCAAGCTATAAGGGGGGAGCTACAGGAGGGTGGGGCAGTGGGCAGAGAGCTATAGGAGGGCAGCAGTGACCTACTGACACAGGGATTCATTTGCAGGGCTACTAGTTTATAAATAAATGTTAATACTTAATATCTTAGGAGAGTAGGGGATGAATAAATGGTGATAGACGAAGACTTAACTTGGGATAGTGAACACACAATAGAGTGTACAGATGATGTGTTATTGAATTGTGCACCTGAAACCTGTTTAGTTTTCTTAACCAGTGGCATCCCAATAAATTCAATAAAAGGGAAAAAATACTTAATATTTTATCTATAATGGATACAAATACTAATGCCATCAATGTGTTCCCCTAGATACCAACTAAATAGTGCTTCAAAGCACGAGACAGAAAAAATTCAGGTGTTCCTGAAACTTCATTTTCGCTTTGTTTTTCTCAACATTTTCTTAGGATTTTCCTAGAATCATTTATTATTGTTTTATAAACATCCCTGTTCCATTGTAGGCTGGTGGATATGTTGTACATCCACATTGTTAAGTAAGAGATGTCAGAGACAGGAGTGCACGTCAACTGGTGATGCCACTCCCCTGTGCTTCCACAATCAAATCAAAGATTGGCCAAGCCTTTCGAGCACCTCTCCAAGTCAGACCAGCACAAGCTACCAGTTCTTTCATTTACTAAGCTTGGACATGCGTCCTCCTGAAAGGTCACGTCTTCCTCGGTGAAAGCCTTTTCTCAGAGGTACTGAAGGTCGAGTAACCTGTGCAGGTCTTCACAACAAGCTCATCACGTGTCTGGACCACGTGGTTGGTGTCCTCTGCCCTGGGCCTAGCCTGGTCAGCACTTTGAGAAGAGCCGACAGATGTGCCAGAAAAAGCTGACGACTGACTATCTCTGGGTCTTTTGGGTCTGGCATGGGAAGATCTGCCTTTTCTTTTCCTCCTTCTTTCTTCGCAACGCCCCATGTGTCACATAATCTGTTTGTAAAACTTTAATGAGGAAATTGCCTCTACATCAAGAAAGCTTGTTGTTTTCCCTGTCATTCAAATTCATCTTGGGCCTCTTCCTCTGAGCATGTTAATCAGTATTTCTGAATGGACAGAGAACAAATAACAAATGCTGATTCACTAGCCTAGCACAGCACTCCATTCTCTAGGACGTTTAACCTGTTAGGTTCCTGATTAATGTCCTCCAGATTTTCTTTATTTAGAAAAAATATGTATTTTTATTGATTCAGAGAGAGGAAAGAAAAAGGAGAGAGAGATAGAAACATCGATGATGAGAGAGAATCATTAATGGGCTTTTTCCTGCATGCCCTCCACTTCGGACAGAGCCCACAACCCGGGCATGTGCCCTTGACAGGAATCGAACCCAGGACCCTTCACTCCACAGGTCAAAGTAGCAAGGGCCAGAGTATTTTCATCCACTGTGGAAAGTTTTGTTGTTTATGGAAGTATAGGCATTAAAAACAGCTAATGGCCTGGTTGGTGTGGCTCAGTGGTCAGTCCTCGACCCATGAATCAGGAGGTCATGGTTGCATTCCCTGACAGGCACAGGGCACATCCTGGGTTGTGGGCTCAGACCCCAGTAAGGTTTGTGTAGGAGGCAGCCAACCAATGTTTCTCATCAATGTTTCTATCTTATCTCTCTATCCCTCTCCCTTCTTCTCTCTGAAATAAAAAAATACATATTAAACAAACAAACAAACAAAACAGCTACTGTTTATTGACAGCACACTGTGTGCCAGGCATCGTTGCCAGAACACTTCATCTATCATCTCTCTTCATTCTCCAGACAATGCCATGACATTTGTAGATAAGGAAATTGACGTTCAGAGAGGTGGTCACATGCTAAAGTTTGCACAGAAACAAGGTAATTGACCTATGGTCTGCATCCAGAGCCTCTGCTTTTAACCACAATGGAGCATTCCAGAACACATCTTTATTTCACCTCAATGAAATAAAAGCCTTTAATTATTTTTAAAATATATTTTATTGAATTTTTACAGAGAGAAAGGGAGAGGGAGAGAGAGTTAGAAACATTGATGAGAGAGACACATTAATCAGCTGCCTCCTGCACACCTCCCACTGAGGATGTGCCTGCAACCAAGGTACATGCCCTTGACTGGAATCAAACCTGAGACCCTTCAGTCCACAGGCTGATACTCCCACTGAGGCACACCAGTTAGGGCCAGTCTTTTATTACTTATAAAAAAGAATCAACTAGAATGGAAATTGTTTACAAAATTCTTTACAAAATTCTCTGTACCATAGCTCTAGTCACATACTACATTTTATCTCATCCATTTGCATCTGAGAAACAAGCAGCTTTATATATGCTTGGGGACTTAAGTAGAATAATTTTGGGGAAATGCTTTAAACTTTACAAAGTACACACAAATCACTCCACTTTTAAAATTAATTACAGATACTTTACAAATTTCTTTAATTGGGTGGAATTCAGAATGTGTGTATGCATGTTTTCCCTGGTAGCACTTTAAGCTCCTTGAGTAGGAACCTGTCATGCTCTCTCCAATGTACATGGCATAGTGCTGTGCACACTGGAGGGTAAAGGTTATTTTTATTACTTGCTTATCTTTTCATATTTTTCTTTTCTTTCTAATCCTCACTGGAAGATATTTTCTCCATTGAATTTTAGAAAGAATGGAAGGAAAGGAGGGAGAGAGATAGAGAGAGACAAACATCGATGTAAGATGTTTGCCTCTTTCATATGCCCCTACTGAGGTCAGTGATTGAACCTGAAACCCAGGTACATGCCCTTGACCAGGAATCAAACCCAAGACCCTTTGATACTTTGACTGATGCTCTAAGCATTGAGTAACATCAGGCAGGGCTTTTCACTTTTACTATGGAACTCATAAACACAGACAAAAGAAGAGTGAGTGGTGTAATAAATCTTTCTTCACCCATTGTTTAGCTTCACCTATTATGAACTCATGGCCAAGCTTGTCACATGGATGCCCCTGATGCTGCCTCACTTCCATTCTGAATTAATTCAAAGTGAATCCCTGATGAGATATATATTTATCAGTAAATAAATCTTTTAAAATATATAAATGTACTAGATAGAGCTGTCAGACCAGAGCTACAATATTCATTTGAGATTCCATAAATATCAGTCACATTTCCCAAATTGTTATGAAAGGCAAGTCATACTATATAAATACATATAGCTCAAATACTCTAATCCTAATCCTATTTAAATTCCATCGCTATTCTTCTCTTGACATGCTTACCTGTGACTAAAGTATTACTGCCCAGCTATAACATTTAAATAAATATTTAATATATATTTTGTTGATTTTTTTACAGAGAGAAAGGGAGAGGGATAGAAAGTTAGAAATATCGATGAGAGAGAGACATCGATTAGCTGCCTCCTGCATGCCCCCTACTGGAGATGTGCCCGCAACCAGGATACATGCCCTTGATCAGAATCGAACCCGGGACCTTTCAGTTGCAGGCTGACGCTCTATTCACTAAGCCAAACCTGTTTCGCCTATAACATTTTTGACCTCAGCCTCTTGGGCTCTTTGAAGGGCTTCCGTTGACTGAATCATACCTGAAGGTTTGTCCTCTGAGACAATCTTGGTGTGATGGTTCCAATGGGCAGCAAGTGAAGCAAACCCAATGGATATCAACGTGGGGCATAGTTTTCCTTATTATTTATGAAGAGTTGATTGCTCATCTTTTGGAAAAATATGAATCAACTGGCAATTGTATAATTGTTCAGATTACAGTGGCATTGGGCAAACTGTGTGGACTCATCTGCCTTAACTTTCTGAGATGCTGGCATTTCATCCATTCAGCCAAGATTCCAGGGCTGTATTGTCAGTTTGGTTGTCTGGACTTGGCAATGGCCCGGGACCATTCAGGATGTAGTGGTTTACCATATTATTCCCCCCTCTAATGGGGGTAAAAGTACTGCTGGTGATCACAAATAGCATCAGTTCCAAAGGGAACAATTATTTCATTTATTTTAAACTCAGTCTGATTCTGACTCTGATTCAAATAAGCAAAGGCTGAAAGGAAGGCTTTCTTCTCAGGGCACCCAGGCAACATGCCAAGGGACAGTACGGAACAGTGGCAGAGCACAAGGTGCTGGGGTCAGTTGGGTTTTAATCTGGCCTCCACCACTTACTTACTGTGTGACCGTGGCATTCCACTTGACTTCTCAGGGCCATGGTCACACAGTAAGTAGTGCTATGATAACCTCTTGTTACCTGAAGGAAGATGTTGTTATAGCACCTATATAATAGGTTGTCAGGGTATTAAATTTATTTGTTCAACAGATATTTAAAGAATACTACTCCTAGTGATTGTCAAGAATTCTTCTAGATACCGGTGATATGACATTAAAAAAACATACAGCTTGCCCTAGCTGGTTTGGCTCAGTGGATAGAGTGTTGGTCTATGGACTGAAGGGTCCCGGGTTCAATTATGGTCAACGGCACATATCCTGGTTGCAGGCTTGATCCCCGGCCTTGGTGGGGGTGCATGCAGGAGGCAACCAATGAATATGTCTCTCTCACATTGATGTTTCTATTTCTGTCTCTCCCTCTCCCTTCCACTCTCACTTTAAAAAAAATCAATAGAAAAATATCCTCAGGTCAGAATGAACAAAAACAAAACAAAACAAAACAAAACAAAACAAAAAGATCTTTCCCTCATGGAGATTATATTCTAGGGGAGGAGACATACCCAAACAAATAACTATAGAATGTCAAGTAGACAACTACAGACTGTCAGGTAGACAAATATTATGAATCAGAGTAAGTTTACGGAGATTAAAGGAGTTAATGCAGGTAAAGCTCTGAACAAACAGTAGGTATTATTATTGCTTCCCATAATCTAGGTTCAAAGGAACAACCTATGGCTTAGTTGAAGAAGAATCAAGCTTATTTAAAGACTCTCCATGCATGAGTGTATGTGTGCTTCAGAGAATGAGAATGATAACTCAAGTTAAATCGTTACTACATACATGAAAACTTAGTACAATAGGTCCTTGGAACTCACTACATAAGCAGCTATGTCACTCACATGCAGCACATACACAGCAGTAATGAAACTTGTGGTAAATAAACAATAAAAAACATAAAGCACATAAGAACACATGTCAAAGTGATGGAACTTTTTAAAAGAATATATTTTATTGATTTTTTTACAGAGAGGCAGGGAGAGGGATAAAGAGAAACATCTACGAGAGAGAAACATCAATCAGTTGCCTCCCGCACACTCTCTACTGGATATGTGTCTGCAACCAAGGTACATGTCCTTGACCAGAATCAAACCTGGGACCCTTGAGTCTGCAGGCTGATGCTTTATCCACTGGTTAGGACAAAACTATTTTTAATATATAAATAAATGGGAGATGGCGACGTAACCATGAAATGATGTATGTCAAGTCCAAGGTAACCCGAGTACTGTCTGTAATCGGATATTTTTAATGTTAGTTGGCAGCAGCAAGAAAGTCACTAGAATCTTAATAAAAGCTATAGAAGCAGACAGAACGGCAGGGAATAGTAGAGGTAGCAGAGTCAAGATGACTCGATTACCAGGACTTGAGAACTGTTGGACGGCCTGTCGACCATGTATTCTGAGTGACTGTAAGGACTGATCATTTAACTACAAGGCTTCTTGGCTTTGTTTCCCTTTGGTACTTTAAAATAACTCCCTACTAACTGAAGCTATAAGAGCCAAATGCCCACTAGATGATGCTGGTCTACACACAGCTGCCAACCTTTGCTCTATAGAGCTATGACCAGGTATGGAAGACAAGGTTCTGAGCAGGAGGAATCTTTCTTCCCATCCCCTTTGTCATTCCTGATCAGGACAAAGCCTAGACAATCTGGTGTAATGACGAAAGTCCTGCAGAACCTAAAACAAACAAACAAACAAACCAACAAACAAACACTTCAATGCCAAAATGTGGTAGGGTTTTTGTTGTTTTGTTTTTGTTAATTCTCACCCATGGATATTTTTCCCATTGAATTTTAGAGAGTGGAAGGAAGGAAAGGAACGGAAAGGAAAGGAAAGGAGAGAAGGAGAGAGAGAGAGAGAAACATTGATGTGAGAGAGACACATTGAATGGTTGCCTCCCACATATGCCCTGAGCAAGGCTGGGGATGAAATGCAAAACCCAGACACATGCCCTTGACTAGGAATCAAACTTATGACCCTTCACTGTGCAGGCTGAAATTCTAACCACTGAGTCATGTCATCCAGGGCCCCTACAAAGACTTAAGTTTGGAATTTGAGTCCCAGCCCATAAAAGCCATTCCAGAACCTCTTTAAAAGCAAAGCTTGGGCAGCTTATGGACTGCTTCAGATTCAGGAAAGTGGTCAGGTCAGACCTCCTAGTATAGGCTTCTCTTGGCTACATAGGCCCTTTACAACCAAAATGATGAATGGGGAGGGAGAGTGGGTCAGAGCAGTGTTACTTATTTCAGGTCTGGGAAGAGTAAGAAGGGCTTGGAAAATGCAGAAAATAAGTTGTAAGAATTGATTCATTCCCTTGATATGGATTCAAATCAAGTCCTACTGAGAGACAGGGAAGCCTAACTCACCATGCTCACTTGGGGAGGACAGTAATTCTTTCAGGGCCTTGGCTTCCTCAGTGAAGGAGGGAATCAAGTTTGGGCAAAGCTAGTCTCTTCTCTTCTCTAATAGTCTATGAATCTAAGGTAGAAAACCCATCCAACAGGAACCTTGGGTGACTTTATCCTATGGTATTTTATTCCTGGGGATAGGTCAAATGACATGAATATGAAACATACAATTAAAAAAATCAAATTACTTTTAAGAGTGTCACTGTTCAGCCTCAAGCCTAGCTGAAGGTGACTTGTTTTGTGTCATATTGAATGAAGCCAAGGCATTATTGTGGGTAACAGAATCTCCTGCAGTTTCCCCTTTCAGCAAGCACCTTCTCTTCCTTCAAAGCTCACATCTTCATGCAGGCTTTATTGCTCTCTGCTCAGTGTTTCCATAACCCTTAGACTATTACTGGACTTATAACAGTATATTGAATTAGTCTATAAGTTTCTCTCCCCCTTTAGACTTTGATCTCCTCAAAAGCAAGGTTTGAGCCTCATTTATTTTTGCATCCATTATTGAACTTGGAATCATATCGCTCTATCAATATTGTCGAATGATGAGTGATAGCTTACTTAAATGTTTATGCTCTGTTGACATGGAGAGACAAAGTATAGGAGCAGGAAATCATAATACAGCCAGTTCCTTAAGAGTTTAATTAAATCTGAATAGAAATCTTCCCCAATTGGATTTGGGAACAAAACTGAGAGGCAAAAGCCAAAAAGATTGAGACCTGATAACCTAGTAAAATATTGAGAAAGCACAAAATCCTATTGGCCTCTGTTGATTAGTTAACAGCGATAAACTTGGCAAACTCCTTCAGATGGAGAGCCAGTCCTCCCTCAGCACCTACCAGCTCCTGCAGGAAGATTGCTGGAAGCCCAGGCTGCTGAGGGGCTGAGGTGAGGGTCATCCAGTGGAGCGCCATCCACACCAAAGACTGACAGGGCACGTGCATGACCTAACCCACAGCAAAGATGCTTCATGCCAACATTTGAATTTTATTTTTTTTTTTGACAATTTACCAATTACAACAAACTGACTTATCTATTTTATTTATAATTTATTTAGCAGATATTTATCTTGAATTCTTATTATTTTTCAGACATTGATCTAGGCACTGATAAAACAGTAAACAAAACAGACCAAAAAAAATCTTAATCCTCATAGAGCTTACATTCTAGTGTGGAAGACAGATAATAAACAAGTGAGTGAAATAAGACATGCTAAACAGGAAAAAAAAAAGCAGAAAAGGGGATATAAATTTTTAGGGTTGCTTAGGATGGTCAATAAAGGGCTTTCTGAGAAAGTAATTCTTGAGTAAGGAAATGAAGTGAGGAAGTGAGCTGTCTGATGATTTGGGGAAGAGTAGGAAGAGCAAGTAAAAAGACCATGAGGTCAAGTTCAAGGAGTTTGTATGGGGGCCCTGTGACTGGAGATGCATGGGCAGAGTAGTGGGAGTGAAAAGGTTAGAAAGACAACATGGGATCATGCTGGGCCTGGTAGGACATAGTAGAGACTTTGCTTTTAGTTCACATGGGATGAGAGGCCAATGGAGTGCTCTGAGCAGAAGAGTGACTCAACTTGACATGTTTAACAGGATAAGTTTGGCTGCTGTGTTGAGAATTATCTTGTAAGAGCAGTTGCAGGGAGACCAGTTATGAGTTGCAATAATATAGGTGAGAGATGATAGTAGTGTGGACAAGGCTTGGGACAGCCAGGATGGGACTAGAAGTAATACATGTCAAAAGCAGAACTGGCAGAGGAGAATGAGAATGAGCAATTAGAAAAGGAGGAAAACCAGGCAAGGGGGGGATGTCCTGAGAACCAAGTGCAGAAAGTATTTCACGGAGGAGAGAATGATTAACTGTGTCATATAT
>PVJN01040221.1:0-19407 GCA_004026805.1 Lasiurus borealis | reverse complement strand
CGGCTCCGCGCTCTTCGACACGGTGCCGCGCGCCGCGCAGCCGGGCTACCTGGTCACCAAGGTGGTGGCGGTGGACGCCGACTCGGGCCACAACGCCTGGCTGTCCTACCACGTGCTGCAGGCCAGCGAGCCCGGGCTCTTCAGCCTGGGGCTGCGCACGGGCGAGGTGCGCACGGCCCGGGCTCTGGGCGACAGGGACTCGGCTCGCCAGAGGCTGCTGGTCGCGGTGCGCGATGGGGGACAGCCGCCCCTCTCAGCTACCGTCACGCTTCACCTGATCTTTGCAGACAGCCTACAAGAGGCGCTGCCAGATCTCAACGACCATCACACACCTTCTGACCCACAGGCTGAGCTGCAATTTTACCTGGTGGTGGCCTTGGCCTTGATCTCCGTGCTCTTCCTCCTCGCGGTGATTCTGGCCATTGCTGTGCGCCTGCGACGCTCCTCCAGCCTGGCTACCTGGCGCTGCTTTCAACATAGTCTTTGTACTAAGACTGGACCAGGGATTTCTCCCAACTACAATGAAGGAACCTTACCTTATTCCTACAATCTGCATGTTGCCTCGGATTCTCAAAAAACAATGTTTAATTTTCTCTCTATGACGCCAGAAATGGTCCCGCCACAAGATCTTTCTAATGAAGCATCCTTGATAGTAAGTGTCGCTGAGGAGAATAATAAGTTAAGCTCTAACTCTGTTGCGTCTACTCACAAGAGTTTCAATGAATGCCTTTCATCTGCAAAAGGTTTGCTTTAATTTTCTTTATTAACTACAAAGAGGAGAATGCATGAGAAAAAGGCTTTTAAAAGGGGACTTAGGAATGATTTTATAATAGTCAGGTACTTTTGCTTGGGATCCTTTGAATCCCAGTGAGTAGGTCAATTTTATGCCCTTTCTTTTCTCAAATCCAACTGTATATTTATTCCCAATTTAAAAAAATATTATTTGATGGTTGGCCTGTCAAACGTGCTTATCCTTGGAATATAAATATTTACATGCATGAAGGCATAACAGTGAGAATTTGTCTTACATTTTAATGTGCTTCCAAATGTATTGCTAATAATTATCAGTGATTGGAATTAGGTTTGTTACCCAGAAAAAGGTAAGTGTATATTATTTTTTGGATTACTAATTTTCCTGCACATTCTTTTGAAATAGAATGTATTAGTAGATTATAGAATACTACCCTTATTTCCAGTAAATGCAAGTTGGAATGCTTCGATTTTGTTCTAAAAATGTTAAATCAGCGGTTCTCAACCTGTGGGTTGCAACCCCTTTGGGGGTCGAACGACCCTTTCACAGGGGTCGCCTAAGACCATCAGAAAACACATATTTCCCATGGTCTTAGGAACCAACAGATGGCTCCTCGGTGTAGCAAAGTGTAGCAATGTAGTTTACTGTTGTCATGTGAAGACTGTTGCCCATTCTACACCATGACTCAAGACAAAATTTCATTTATTTGTAATTAGAAATAAATATTTCACAATATATAATTACATATTTTTTGTGATTAAGCACTATGCTTTAATTATGTTCAATTTGTAACAACGAAAATACATCCTGCATATCAGATATTTACATTACAGTTCATAACAGTAGCAAAATTACAGTTATGAAGTAGCAACGAAAATAATTTTATGGTTGGGGGTCACCACAACATGAGGAACTGTATTAAAGTTCCTCATTAGGAAGGTTGAGAACCACTATGTTAAATGGTAATGTGTCTTCTATAAACTTCCAGTATTTCCATAATGTGTACAATCACATTTCTTATTTTTAGGTTTTCAGATTATCTTGAAAGCTTGGTTTTTATTTTTAAAAATATATTTTTATTGCTTTTTACAGAGAGGAAGGGAGACGGATAGAGTCAGAAACATCGATGAGAAAGTAACATGGATCAGTTGCCTCTTGCACGCCCCCTACTGGGGATGTTCTGTAACCCAGGTACATGCCCTTGACTGGAATCGAACCTGGGACCCTTCAGTCCACAGGCTGACGCTCTATCCACTGAGCCAAACCAGTTAGGGCGAAAGCTTGGTTTTTAAATGTAAATGTCAACACCCTGTTTAAGCAGTTCTTTCATTTAGGCAAATTTAAGAATCTATGAAAAATTTTGCCCCAATTTATAGCTGAGGAATTTTAAACTATTCTAGCATATGATTTCTTAACATGGAAAAGTCCTATGGAGGTGTCCCATAGTAGGATTGTTGTGGGGGGTATTGGTGATGTCAACGCAGGTGCACTAAAATGAAGGATAAAATTACTGTGTATAGAAACTTCAAGTTCATTTAAAAGCTCGTAGGAATATCAGAATATGCCTACAGCTACAGAAAATAATCTTAGGAGAACGCCCCTGTGTGAAAATTTTTGGGGGGAAAATAAAAAGAAGCTCCCTGAAGTTTCTATTAAAACATAACCAAAAAAATGACCTTTTAATCGGCTTCACTTCCATCCCTATTTGAAGGACAGTAGGTGGAGCTGTTTGAGGTCTAAACACCAAAAGTTCAAGATTGTGCAGTAATTGGTTAGGACTCTGAGCGCCGCTGTTCACCAATCAGGGAGAGTAAAGCAAGAGCGGTCCTTCCTGCCGCTGTGCACGCGCGTGAAGCACAAAGCACAGACGCAAACTAACCATCTCCTCCTGGGCTGTGAGGAAACGGAACGGAGGGGCTCTGGTCCCCCAGCTGCCGGATCCCTAAGGACGGACCTAGCGATCCTGACATCGACACCGGTGCTCAAGGGTAGAACGGGAAACAATCCTCCCGGAAAGTGACGATGATTCCTGTGCCACTGCACCAGGACTGCAGAGGGCTGGTCCTGCTGGGAGTTCTCTTGGGGATTCTGTGGGAACCCGGATGCACCCAAATCCACTATTCCGTTCCCGAGGAGCTGGACAAAGGCTCTAAGGTGGGCAACATCGCCGGGGATCTGGGGCTGGAGGCCCGGGAACTGCAGGAGCGCGGCGTCCGCATCGTCTCCGGAGGTAGGGCGCAACTTTTCGCTCTGCATCCGCGGAGCGGCAGCTTGGTCACGGCGGGCAGGATAGACCGGGAGGAGCTCTGTTTGGGGGCCGTAAAGTGTCAACTGAATCTGGAGATCTTGATGGAGGACAAAGTGAAAATATACGGGGTGGTGGTAGAAGTGAGGGACATTAATGATAATGCCCCCTCCTTCCGGGAAGATGAATTAGAAATCAAAGTGAGTGAACACGCCGCCCCTGGGATGCGGTTCCCCCTTCCCCACGCTTGGGACCCGGATATCGGGGAAAACTCTCTCCAGAGCTACGAGCTCAGTAACAATACTCACTTCTCCCTGGCGGTTCAGAGCGGAGCGGACGGGAACAAGTACCCGGAGCTGGTGCTGGAGCGCGCCCTGGACCGCGAGGAAAAGGCGGTCCACCACCTGGTTCTCTCGGCCGCCGACGGCGGCGACCCGGTGCGCACGGGCCGCGCGCGCATCCGCGTGACGGTCGTGGACGCGAACGACAACGCCCCCGCGTTCGCGCAGCCCGAGTACCGCGTGAGCGTCCCCGAGGACGCGGCTGCGGGCACCACGCTGCTGCGGGTGAACGCCACCGACCCCGACGAAGGAGCCAATGCGGAAGTGAGGTATTCCTTCCGGTACGTGGACAACAAGGCGGCCCAACTTTTCGAGCTGAATTGTAGCTTGGGGACGATTTCAACCAAAGGGGAGCTGGACCACGAGGAGTCGGGATTCTATGAGATGGAAGTGCAAGCAACGGATAACGCAGGGTATTCTGCGGGAGCCAAAGTCTTTATCACCGTGTTGGATGTCAATGACAATGCCCCTGAGGTACTTGTCACCTCTCTCTCCAGCTCCATTATGGAAAACTCCCCGAGAGGGACATTAGTCGCCCTTTTAAATGTGAATGACCGAGACTCTGGGGAAAATGGACGGGTGGTCTGCTTCATCCAAGAGAATCTGCCCTTTAAATTAGAAAAGTCTTATGGAACTTACTATAGTTTAGTGACAGACACCCTCCTGGACCGAGAGCTGGTCCCTAGCTACAATATCACGGTGACTGCCACCGACAGAGGACGTCCGCCCCTGTCCACGAAAACTCACATCTTACTGAACGTCGCAGACACCAACGACAACCCACCCGCCTTCTCCCATGCCTTCTACACCGCCTACATCGCAGAGAACAACCCCAGAGGAGCCTCCATAGTCTCCGTGACCGCCTACGACCCCGACTATGGAGAGAACGCCCAAGTCACTTACTCTCTGGTCGAGGGCACTGTCCAGGGAGCTCCCCTGTCCTCTTACGTCTCCGTTAACTCGGACACTGGCGTCCTGTACGCGCTGTGCTCCTTCGACTATGAGCAGTTCCGAGACCTGCAGCTACAAGTGAAGGCACAGGACAGTGGAGACCCTCCACTCAGCAGCAACGTGTCCCTGAGCCTGTTTGTGCTGGACCAGAATGACAACACGCCAGAAATCCTATACCCTGCCCTCCCCACCGATGGTTCTACTGGTGTGGAGCTGGCACCCCGCTCTGCAGAGGCCGGCTACCTGGTGACCAAGGTGGTGGCAGTGGACAGAGACTCGGGCCAGAACGCCTGGCTGTCCTACCGCCTGCTCAAGGCCAGCGAGCCAGGGCTCTTCGTGGTGGGGCTGCACACGGGTGAGGTGCGCACTGCGCGGGCCCTGCTGGACAGAGATGCGCTCAAGCAGAGCCTGGTGGTGGCAGTTCAGGACCACGGCCAGCCCCCTCTCTCGGCCACAGTCACACTTACTGTGGCCGTGGCTGACAGAATCCCAGATGTCTTGGCAGACCTAAGTAGCCTTGAGTCTCCCGCCAACCCCGAGGACTCCGGCCTCACGCTGTACCTGGTGGTGGCAGTGGCCGCAGTCTCTTGTGTCTTCCTCATCTTTGTCATCATGCTGCTGGCGCTCAGGCTGAGGCGCTGGCACAAATTGCGGGGAAGCGGGTTTGCAGGTGTGCCGGCTTCCCACTTGGTGGGCGTGGATGGAGTGCAGGCTTTCCTGCAGACCTATTCCCATGAGGTCTCCCTCACCGCGGACTCCGGGAAGAGTCACCTGATCTTCCCACAGCCCAATTACGCCGACACGCTCATCAGCCAGGAGAGCTGTGGGAAAAGCGAGCCTCTCTTGCTGTCAGGTGATTCAGGGTTTTCTAGAGATAATCATGCCTTGATTCAGGTGAGTCCTATCAAATACTCTTCTCTGAGCCTTGAGCAAAATAACTCTTATTATAGGTGATGAGTATGTATTGGGAATTTATAAAGCAGGTATTAATAAAGTTATGTATACATGGCAAACACCAATGACAACCCCTCCGCTTTCACTCAGGCCTTCCCTCACACCTTATTTATAACAAATTTTTATGTACTTGTGTATGTTATATAAACATTTGAATCTACTTTATTTTTTTAAATATTTTTGTTGATTTCAGACAGGAAGGGAGAGGTAGAGAAAGATAGAAGTATCAATGATGAGAGAGTATCACTGATCGGCTGCCTCCTGCACATCCCACATTGGGGATCCAGCCTGCAACCCAGACATGTGTTCTGACCAGGAATTGAACTGTGACCTTCTGATTCATAGGTTGATGCTCAACCCCTGAGCCATGTGGGCTGGGCTGTCTCTACTTTATAAAGTACTTGTTAAGAAACTGTCTAATTTCACTAATTTAATTAACAAACTATAAAATTCTTCCTGCTTTTAATTGGTCTTATTTCCCATTGGCCATGCAAAAGTTTTATATTGAACATCTGATGTCAATTTATCTGTTAAGAACTCAAATTTTTTTGAGGAGGTAAATCTATTTAGATGAAAATGATAAATGATACTTTAAATAAATTTATAAATTGACTGACTTCAACTACACCTTAAATGGCTACAAATTCATAAAGTGCATTTAGTTTCTTCTGAGATGCAATGATTCCTTCTGGTCATTAGCGACACACACATTTATACTTTCTCAGTGTGCTAAGTCATTTCATGGTTTCAAATCATTCTTGAACTTCAAAATATGGTGAATTTATTTTTTACTTAAAACTTTCTCACTGAAATATGCAAATGCATAAGTGTTCTCATGAGGAAAAACTGAAGAGATGGGTTTTTCACCCCCATTATAGATTTCGGGAATATAATGTCTATGTGTTTTCAGTGTAGATATTTCTTTTGCCCATTTTATCCACACTGATTATTTTAATGATGACTCTATGGAACACTGAGAGTTTAAAAATTGTGTTTTGAGCACATTTTTTGGCACTTTGTTGGATTTGCAGTAATTCTCTTATGTTAAATTTCCCACAACATTCAAACTCATGGAATATTTTCTGGGATGTGCGCAGGTTCTAAATGTTTCCTAAAAAAATATCCTTATTGTAGAATGTTGAACAGAAATTGAATGCTAACGTACATTATTCATGAGAAAACATTTCTGGAACCTGGTTTCTTTTCGTTATTCTGGTATAAAGTAGGGAATAACATCCTTATTGTTTTATTTCTTTATTTGTTGCCTATATACTTTCAAAAATACAATAACTATTAAACCCTAGACTTACAAAATAGATTGAAAAAGAAAGAAAGAAAATCAAATGGCTCTAGAATGAGGCTGTTACTAAGATTCACAAACAACTTTATGCTTCTTGACAACCAAGACAAAAAAAATCCAGAAATACATTGTGGTTCTATTTGTGTATGATTTTTTTAAAGGAAGTTTTGAGTATACCTAAATATGCAAACTTTGTGTAAACATTAACTTACAAATTGAATTTAAATAGCTTTCTACATTATTTTGAGGGGAATAGAGGGCAATGTCACTCCTGTAGTTCTGTAAAAGCTATACAAATGTTTATCACAGTGCTAGTTTTCATATGGTGGCCAATTCTAAAGGAAAGATGGAGCACACAACAGAAATTATTTGGGAGGCTAACCTAGTATTATCCAAATATGCTGACTTCTGTTCATTTTATCCTTAAGAGTAAGAGCAATGATTAATCATGAATGATAAGCTATATCTCAAGTATCAGTAATCTTAATTATGTTTCCAGTTTGAGTTAAATGGGCTTTATTAAATGGTTGTTGAGTGAATGAATGAACAAATGTGTGCACTCTAGGAATTACCTGATCAGTATTCTAAAGTGTAATCTGATGGAAAAATAGCAGCTTTGCAAGGAGGTAACTTCTAACGGTATCACCTTTGACAAGTTATTTACTCTCTTTCAGCTTCAGCATAATGGGGATTACAATATATAATTTGTAAAACTGTGGTGGGGATTAATGATAACATATCACTGGTTCATAACATGCTTCATACGTAATATGTACTTAATTAGCAGTAGCCATTTTTTATATTGTTAATAAAAGAAGTAATGCTTTTAATGTCAGCATACTTAACATTCTGTTGGGAAAAGTAATAATGATGTGTGTGCTTCTCCACGTGGTACAAAGGGGTAACCTATGAGTGGAAGTAAAACTGTTGTAACTGAACAGAAGATAGAAGCTTTGGTTCTGATGTGAAGGAGGCCCTGGAGAAAGGCAGAGCCAGGATTTCCTGGAGCCAGTGCTGGAGTTGGCCTCATGAACTAGGGTGTTTCTTCTTGGCATCCTTGTCCTTTTTAATTCCTTCAAGTTTTTTAGCCAGGTTTGGCATGTCATAATTTTGGGCCAGACACATTCCAACCAGGTTGCCAAAAGTAAATCCAACCAGGAACTGGAGCATGATGTCAGTGAAGATGGCACGATGGGTAGTGATACTAGGAGCTCTGTGGGCCTATCTTTAAGTCTTAAGCATTTCACACAATGGTTTACACACCTTCTTAATACTCAATAAAAGGCTTGAGTTCAGTGATTAGAAGTGGTCTCTGGGGAAAAAATTGTACTACAATACCAATTATTTTACACGTGCTTTCCCTCTATATTGAACTCCTAATAAGGTCTCTGACCTATCTGTACAAAGCTGAAGAACTGGGGATTTGTCAAAATTTTTAAGTCCATGAGATTTCCATCTGGTGACACTTCTTAGAAGCTTTCTATATGTTTGCAACTGAAGATTCGGCCAATAGTTTGTCCTGAGACTGTGTTAAATAAAATAAAATAAAAAGAGAGACTCAGCCTAAAAATAGTTTTAAACATCAGGAGGACATAAAAGGAAGTCATTGCTTTGACCTCATATACTGAAGTTACTGAGGATATAAATTTCCAGGAATACTTAATCACATGAATAAGACTATACTACTGCCTTTCAACTTGCAAGTTCCAGTGAGAAACATCTGTTTCTCATGTGCTCTCAATTCTTCAGAGCATCAACCTCTGATTTCTTCAGGCTACAATTCTAGAGTAGGAACTCAGAGCACCGCTATCAGCCTATGTGAAAACAATGATAAATGAGGAGTTTCCATAAGGTTTCTATTGGATGACTTTCCTAATCAGACCTTGCCAAAGATCTGGGGATTTATGTCCAAGGCTTACCCACTCAAAAGCTATGGGTTAATTAAGAAAATGGATACTTCACTCCAAGTGAAGAAAATGGAGATTTACTTGTGAGTAACAAGATGGACCTGGAGTGAATATGACGACATGCTAGAGTTTGTATCATATGTTTAGAAACAGTAGTTTAAAATCCTTAATTATTTTTCACATTAATATAAATATTCAATATATAAATGGTTCATCAGAAGTGTTTTTAGTTATATATGTGAGTTGACCTAGCCTGGAGCAAAATTCACAATAGAATCTACAAAAGATCCTGATGTTGGAAGCAATTCTTTTACAAAATTACCGCCTTAGCAGCAACTCTATATTTGTCTTCAAGTAAAAGAAAACAACAACAGAAACAAACACACTGAACTTGTGTTAAAGAAGCTACAAGAGCTGGAAAAGCAAAGCTCACATCACTTAGCCCTGCAGCGTTAGATGATGAGGATTGCCTGGAAGCAACACAACTACAACACCCCCATCCCTCATTTTAGCCAGAATGTACACAGGGTCAGTCTTTGAGAAGCCATTTCCCAGCATCCAGGGTGAGGGTGAGGGCCACTGACCTGGATGAAGGTCTCAAAGTGAAAATCATTTATGCCTTCGCAGCCCAGAGTACCCATATCCAGTTTGACTTTGATCACCATAATGGAGGAATAAACACTTTTAAGTACATTGGACTATGAAGAGATTAAAAAATATTCCATGTTTTCAGAAGCAAAGAGCAGAGGGGAACTGATTGTCTATTGTAGTTGAGATAAAAATTCTAGACGATAATGACAAAGTCCCAGAGGTGATTTTGACTTCTATTTCCACAGTGATTCCTAAAGTTTCTGCACCTTAGCCATTAATTGCTCTGTTTAAAACACAGGATCCAGATTTGGGAGGAAATGGGGAGATATAAGAAAATGCACCTTCCGGAATTTAATCTTCCATGAATAATTACTACAAGCTTGTAACAGATGGGGCCCTGGACCTGGAGTAAACCCTGGGGTACAATGTCACCGTCATAACCACTAACAGAAGCAAACTACCCCTCTTCTCCAGCAGAAGCATCACCCTATACATTGGTGACACCAACAACAATGTGCCAGTTTTCCACTAGGCTGCCTATGTGGTCCATGTGATTGAGAACAACCCTCCTGGTGCCTCCATTGCCTAATTCTGCACCTCAGATCCCAACATGGGACCCGCCGGCCAAATCTCCCACTCCACTGTGGCTAATTCAAATGTTTTAAGTGAATGTGAACTGGCAGAATGCTGGATATGGACTGTTTCTTGTAATCAGATGATCATACAATGGATCCAAATAATGTTAGCATAGCTTTTCACTGAACTTGCCGTTTACAAACACTTCAAAAATTATGGAATAACATTCACATATAAAATTTCCCTTTACATGTCACTGTCAGTGATTTAGAAGCTTGAAGTCTAACCTATAACAAACAAAACAAAAAAAAAAAAGAAAAGGAAAGAGTAAATTTTGGAAAGTGAAATTAGTTAAAGTGAATAATATGGAAACTGAAAATAGTGGAAGGAGAATTGCTGGTAAGACAAGAGAAAGATAATATTAGTAATAAGATGTATTTATTAATGTGTCTGATTTATTAATCATAATAGTGTTCCATACTGTTGTCCATATATGCTATCTCATTTTTATTATAAACTAGAAGCCCAGCGCATGAAATCGTGTGGCCCTGCCCACCTGCATGGCCTCACTGTGCTTGCAGCCCCGCCCACTGCATGGGTCTTGGAGTGTTATGGCATTAGGGCCACTGGGCTTTTATAATATAGATGCTACCTGGATATTGGTCTCTAAAAGGAATTTAGCAAATCAGATAATTTGTCATCTTCAATGTGGATTCTGATGCTCACCTAAAGACTTGGCTAAAGCTTGGAAACCAAGAATAGGCAAGCATCTCTACCAATATGTGTCATTTGCATGTATTGGCTTCATCTTGTGTAATACTTGCTCAGCAGATATTATAGGGAGCAGTGAATAGTAAAATAATTTTGAAAACAATAGTCTGCCCTAAGTCTAGTTATGTATTTGATAACTACCGACTCTTCTATTTACCTTATTTTAACATTGACTTTTACATGTGGTATGAAGTAGCAATTCAGTAAGGTAAGGGTTGAGGTTCTATTTTTCCATATGGATGCCCAGTTTTTGCAGTAGCATTTGTCAACAAGATTTGCCTTTTCCTATTGAATAGCTTTGGTAAACTTGTTGAAAATCATTTGATTGAGCCCTAACTGATTTTGCTCAGTAGATAGAGCATAGGTCTATGGACAGAAGCATCCCAGGTTCAATTCCAGTCAAGGGCATATGCCCGGGTTGTGGGCTCGACCCTACTACGTCTATTTCTAGACTCTCTATCATGTGCCATTGATCTATTTGTCCTCTTGTCTTGACCATTGTAGCTTTATAGTAAGTCTTGAAGTCAGGTAGGTAAGTCTTCCAACTTTCTTCTTTTTCAACATTGTTTTGACTATTCTTGGTTCTTTGTCTTTCCAAATAAATTAAAATAATCTTGTCACTTTCCAGAGGGGAAAAGCCTGCAATAATTTTGAATGAGGTTGCATTGAATCTATTCATTCATTAGGGGAGAACCATCCAATCCATGAGAATAGTATATATTTCCAGTTACTTAGGTCTTATTTAACTTCTCTCAACAATATTTTATAATTTTCAGTGTAGATGTCTTGAATATCTTTCATTAACATATTTCTACATATCTAATGGTTTTGAATATTACTGTAATTGCATTTTTGTTTTATTTTCTGATTCCTCATTGCTAGTTTATAGAAAAAAATAATATATTTTTGTATATTCCATATGCTTTTGAAGGGTTCTCTATTCTTATGCTGTATGAGACCGTCATGTGAGAGGATATAGCATAAACTTAAACCACCTCTGCATAAACTCGAGGCTCACATTTTCTGCAGTGTAAAGAACCCATCCCAAAACAAGAGCCTGCCCCAAGTCTAGTCGTGAATGGTTCTTCCATGAATTTATTAACTGCTGGCTCTGTGTCAGGCACTGTCCTAGGTGCCAGGCTGCAGCAGTGACCAAAGCAGGTGTGATTCCTGCCTTAATGGGCCCCCATTCTAAGATATGGCCTTTTGCAAGTCTGATAACTGCCACCACAGAGAAAAACAAAGATGCTAGGAGAGTTTGTAATAGGGAGGCCTACCACAGTCCAAAGAGTTGGGGAAGGCTTCTTTCAGGAAGACATATTTAGAGTGAGATCTAAAGGATGGATGAGTAGAAGTTAGCTAGGTAACAAGGAGATTAAAGAAGAAAATATCAGGCAGAGGGAATAGCATGTGTAAAGGTCCTAAAAAATGAAAAGGTGATCAACTGAAAAGGGCTAGGGAGACTAGAAATGGAAAGTAAATAGAGCCTTGTAAACTATATGAAATATCCTGGATTTTATTCTAAGTATGCTTGTACTTAGAAGCTATTGAAAGGTTTTAAATAATACAGTGGCAAGATATAATTTGAATTTTTAAAACATCACCCTGGCTGCTGTTAGGTGACTTGATTTATGAAAGTCATAAGTAGAAATAGGGATAACAGATGGCAATATTCCTGGTAAGAAACAGAGTTGGAACGGATTAAAAGGAAAGCAGTGAATATAGAAATAAATGGATGGATTGGAGAAATAGATTCAACAAGACAATAATGGAATGCCTGGAATGTAAACTCCATGAGGGCAGGGACTATTTTGGTTATTATAGTCCCCAGTGTCTGGCAAGATCATTGCCTGGCAAGTGGTAAATCCTCAATAAAATACCATTGACTGAATAAATACAGTAGATGAAAGAGAGGAGGGAGTGAGTCATTTCCAGGTTTCTGAATTGAGGAACTGGATGGACAAAGGTACCATTTCATAAAATGTGGAAGATTAGTGAAGGGTAGATTTCAGAGACATCAAGAGTTGAGCTGTGAACATATTAAGTCTGAGATCCTGAGAAACATCCAAGTGCAGATATTAAGGGTGCTGTTGAACATATGGTTAGCATTCTTTTACTCTGATTTCTTCCATTGTGAAAATCCCTTCAGATGGGTAGATCCTTACTAGGCTGAGCATGTTAAGATTCCTGGTGTTTTGGGGCTCATGGCAGAGCTACCCATGTTTTATTTTTCTTCCTGATCTCTTTTTCACTATTAAAAACATCCAACCTTGCTGGTGTGGCTCAGTGGTTGAGCATCAACCTATGAACCACGGGGTCAAGGTTTGATTCCCGGTCAGGGCACATGCCAGGATGGTGGGCTTGGTCTCCAGTGTAGGGTATGCAAGAGGCAGCCAATCAATGATTCTCTCTCATCATTGATGTTTCTATCCCTCTCTTACCCTCTCTGAAATCAATAAAAACATATTTTAAAAAATAAAACACATCCAGCACCTGCAGGATCTCACTGTTTCTAATTCATGCTCACCACACTCTTCAGACTGATCCTAGTGCCCAGTTCTTTTCGGCCTCTGGAATTCTGTTTGGGTTAAAACTTACCAGGATTTTAATTTGTTGTTATTTATTTTTCTTTTACTTGTTTGCATGTTTTCCATGGAAATATTTTTTAAATATATTTTATTAATTTTTTACAGAGAGGAAGGGAGAGGGATAGAGAGCTAGAAACATCGATGAGAGAGAGACATCTATCAGCCACCTTCTGCACGCCCCCCACTGGAGATGTGCCCACAACCAGGATACATGCCCCTGACCAAAATCAAACCCCGGGACCCTCCAGTCTGCAGGCCGACGCTCTATCCACTGAGCCAAACTGGTCTCAGATCCATGGAAATATTTAAGCTCAGTTTTTCTTCACCGTCTGTTTTTGGATTACAAACAATAACATTTTAGATAAGAAATGTTTAGGATAAAATATGCATAGCAGCCGAGACTGGTTTGGCTCAGTGGATAGAGTGTCGGTCTGCGGACTGAAAGGTTCCGGGTTCGATTCTGGTCGGGGGCATGTACCTTGGTTGCGGGCACAACTCCAATAGGGGGTGTGTAGGAGGCGGCTGATCGATGTCTCTCTCTCATCGATGTTTCTGACTTTCTATCCCTCTCCCTTCCTCTCTGTAAAAAATCAATAAAATATATTTAAAAATATGCATAGCAATAATAATAAAATTGTTGCAAGATTGTATACCAATATACACCTTAAACATCTTATAGATCCTCAGTAACCATATTAAAAAGATACTACTGTTTGTTTTATGACTTTCATCTGATATATATTCATTTTTTCATCAATGTGTTTGCTCTATTTCCCCAACAAGAATATAAACTCCGTGATGGCCAAAATTTATTTTTTTCATGCTATATTTTAAGGTCTGGAACAATGCTTAATATTGTTAAGCTCTAAATATCTGAATTAATTAACACAATAATTAATGATTAATCATTAAGCACTTTAAGTGTAAACCAGTAGTGTGGTGGAACTTCTACCATACCTACCAAATGATGGCAGAACTTCTTTTCCCTTAGGGGTACAAAAATTTTCCATATTTTGATAGAGAGATAGATAATATGGATGCATATTTTTGTCAAAACGCATTGAGTTCACTATATGTAAACAATACTGCAATTTAAAAAAATAAAACAGATTCCCTCTACATCCTCATTTTGCCTCCAGACTCATCCCCAAGAAGTCACTACTGTTAATATCTGATTATTACAAGCATTTATTTTTATATATAAAAGTATGTGGAGTTTTTGGACAATAGGGATCACTTTATAGTATATACAGGATGTCCCTCAAAGTGTATACACACTTTAATAGCTGATAGCTCAGTTTTGAAAATGAAATGTATTGTAATAACCACTGCCTTTATAATTATTCAAAGTATGTGTCTGCATTTTTTGGGATACCTCATATATTGTTCTGCAATTTGATTTTCCCAGTTAATAATATCTTAAGGACATCTTTTCATTTGTGTCTTTATAGATCTGCCATCTACATCAATCTTAGTAATTTCCTTTATTTACTTTAGGAGAGGAAACACATTTACATGATTTGAAAATCGAAACAATATAATAGACATATATTATCTCATTCCCATTCCTGTCCAACTCCTATTCCATCTCTGTTTTCTTCTGCCTCCTATGTAAACATTTTATTAATTTCTTAAGTATCCTTTCAGCATTTCTTTATGCAAACATGGGCAAATATAGTTATACATTTTAATTTCCCCAGTTTTCTTACAAAAAAGATAACATACTGCCGAAACTGGTTTGGCTCAGTGGATAGAGCGTCAGCCTGCAGACTGAAAGGTCCCAGGTTCAATTCCAGTCAAAGAGCACATACCTTGGTTTCGGGCACATCCTCAGTAGGGGGTGTGCAAGAGGCAGCTGATGGATGTTTTTCTCTCATTGATGTTTCTAGCTCTCTATCTCTCTCCCTTCCTCTCTATAAAAAAGTCAATAAAATATATTTTTAAAAAGATAACATACTATACGCTGTCCTATATCTTGCTTTCTTCACTCTACAACATATACTTTAAAAACATTTCCATTGTAATACATAAGAAAGATATTTTTTAAAAAAGCCATTTAGAATTCCAGTGTGGTATTCATCAGTCTCTTGATTAGTAAATTGATTCTTGGGTTGTTTCCAATAATTGATTATTACCATCAAATGCATTCAATAGCTTTGTACCTGCATTATTTTACACATATGCAATATATCTGTGGGATGAATTCCCAGAAGTGAAATTGCTGAGTCAAAGAGTAAATAGGTTTGTAATTTTGATAGGTGGTCTCACAGCAAGTTCTCTTTTTAACTTACCTTTTTGAAAATACTTAAAATTTATAAAAGGGTTGCAAGAATTGTGCAAAGAACTATATATCTTTCCCCCAGATACACCTTTTGTTAATATTTTGTATTTTGCTGTATTTCCTTTATCATCCTTTTTTTTTTCATTTTCTTTATCATTTTCATATATATTTGTGTGTTTACACTTGTGTATAAGTATTTATGTGTGTGTACACACACATTAATTTTTAGAAACCACTAGAGGCCCAGTGCACAAAATTCATGCACTGGAGGTAGTGGCGGGGGCGGGGGGGGTCCCCTCAGCCTGGCCTCTGCCCTCTAGCAGTTCAGGGGATGTCCACTGGCTGGCTTCAGGAGTGGGCTTAAGCCAGCAGGTGGACATGCCTCTCATAGTCCAGGACCCCTCGCTACTTACCAACTGCCTGCTTGCTGTTCCCTATCACTCTGCTCGCTGCTCCTTAGTGCTGCCAGAGGCTCCTGCCACTGCCACTGCACTCGTCAGCTGTGAACCTGGCTTCTGGCTGAGCAGAGCTCCCCCTGTGGGAGTGCACCGACCACCAGGGGGCAGCTCCTGCATTGAGCGCCTGTCCCCTGGTGGTCAGTTCATAGTGACCATTCATTCCACTGTTTGGGCGATTTGCATATTAGAGTTTTATTATATAGGATTTGAGAATAAGTTGTATGCATGATGTCTCTAATCTTAAGTACTTTATTGTGAATTTCTTAAAAACAAGGATATTCTTTCAAGTTCAAGATCATACACTGTATTTAGTTGTCATGTCTCTTTATTTTTTTTAATTTTTTAAAATAAATCTTTATTGTTCAGTTTATTACTGATGTTCCTCTTTTTTTCCCCCCATAGCTTCCCTCCATCTGATTCCCCACCCCACACCCCATACCCTTACCTCCCACCGCTGTCCTCATCCATAGGTGTCCAATCTCTTCCTGCACCCTTCACACCCCCTTTCCCCCGAGAATTGTTAGTCCATTTCCTTTCTATGCCCCTAATTCTATTATATTCACTAATTTATTCTGTTAATCAAATTTTTTATTCACTTGATTTTTAGATTCACTTGTTAATAGGTATGTATTTGTTATCACTTTGTTGCTCATAATTTTTATCTTTACCTTTTTCTTCTTCCTCCTCTTCTTAAAGAATACCCTTTAGCATTTCATGTAATCCTGGTTTGGTGGTGATGAACTCCTTTAGCTTTTTCTTGTCTGTGAAACTCTTTATCTGCCCTTCAATTCTGAATGATAGCTTTGCTGGGTAGAGCACTCTTGGTTATAGGTTCTTGCTATTTATCACTTTGAATATTTCTTGCCACTCCCTTCTGGCCTGTATAGTTTCTGTTGAGAAATCAGCTGACAGTTGTATGGGTACTCCCTTGTAGGTAACTAACTGTTTTTCTCTTGCTGCTTTCAAGATTCTCTCTTTGTCTTTTGCCCTTGGCATTTTAATTATGATGTGTCTTGGTGTGGTCCTCTTTGGATTCCCTTTGTTTGGGGTTTTGTGTGCTTCCTGGACTTGTAAGTCTATTTCTTTCACCAGGTAGGGAAAGTTTTCAGTCATTATTTCTTCAAATAGGTTTTCAGTATCTTGCTCTCTCTCTCCCTCTGGTACCCCCATAATTCTGATGTTGGTGTGCTTGAGGTTGTCCAGGTTGTCCCAGAGGCTCCTTACACTATCTTCACATTTTTGGACTCTTTTTTCTTTTTGTTTTTCTGGTTGGGTGTTTTTTGCTTCCTCATATTTCAGATCTTTGATTTGATTCTTGGGGTCCTCTAGCCTGCTGTTGAATTTCTGTATATTATTCTTTATTTCAGACAGTGTATGCTTAATTTCTGACTGGTCCTTTTCCTTTTTTTTTTTTTTTTTTTTTGGCATTCTTATTAAGGTCCTTGAAGGTATCACTAAGTTTCTCAGAGGTCTCAGTAAGTTTTGCAGTGATTTGTAGAAGATTCTTGAGTGACCTTATAAATGTGGTTTTGAACTCTATGTCCAGTTGTTTGCTTTCCTCCATTTCTTTCATTCGTGACATGTTTCTTGGTCTCCGCATTTTGGCTGCTTCCTGTGTGGAGGGAGTGGCTTTGTGTTCTAGTTGTCCTTTAGGGCCCAATAGCTCTGCCCCCACAATCACCTGAGATGGACACTCCTGGTGTACCCCTTTATGATCTGGGTTCACAGTCTTGTTGTAGTTAAGCCTTGATTGCTATTGGTACACTGGGAGGAATTGACCTCCAGGCCAATTGACTGTGAGGATTAGCTGTGTCTATTAATGGAAGAACTGCTGTGCTGGAAACACCCCTATGGGGCAGGACTTGCTTCAGTGGGGCTTTGGTGCTTGCTGAGTCTGCCTTTTGAGTGTGTCACTTACGTATGTGAGGAGTTGAAATCTGGTGTGGTCTCACACTGACCTCTAGGTACATTCGTTCCTGGATCTACAAGGAGGTGCAAGTCAGCTAGTGTCTGAGGCCACCCAGCAGGAGTTACAGGGAGATTTGCAGATTTCTTCTCTTTGCTTGGAGTTTGGAAATTTTGGAGTTATCTGACCCAGTTGCAATTTTGTTATGTTAAGCTGCCAGAGGGCAGGCCATTCATATGCAAAGGCTGCTGCACACAGCTAGATGTGTTTGTAAATTGGGTGGGGCGGGGTCTCAGGGAATCACTAGGCTAGGGCATGGCAAACAGCAATGGCTGCCAGTCAGCCCTCTCTGCCACATTCTGTTCAGTGTCCCATGTCTCACGCCCCAGCGCAGTAAAGAATGATATCTGTGTGCAACTCTGCAAGAGAGCCACCCTCTTTCCAACCTGATGGCAGACAGTCCAGCTTCTCCCTGTATGAGTCTGGGTCCCCAGAATCTCGCCGGAAACAAGTTCAGAGAGTCGGGAACTTGTAACTCCCTCCCAATTGAAAACAAAAAAATAGCACACGCCAGCCCAATTCGCCCATATCTCCATACCTCTGCCTTTCTGAGCCTCTCTCTGCATGTCCTGCCAGGTCTCAATGCACTTTTTTCTTTTCTTCTAGTTGCAGAACTTCCACTCTGCCAGCATTTCCATGGTTATGGGGGAGACTCATTTTGTTCTTGAGTTGTAGTTTTGGTGTGGTTGTGAGAGATAGCATGTATAGGGTGTATACCTTATGCTACCATTTTGGTTCTCTGTCATGTCTCTTTAGGTAACTTTAATCTAAAACAGTTCTTCAGCCTTGCTTTGTCTTATGAAACTGATATTTTTTAAAGACTATAAGCCATTTATTTTTCAGGATGCCCTTAATTCTGTTTGTTTTATGCTTCTTTGTGATTATATTTAAACTAGGCATTTTTAGTAGCATATAACTTACCCATTATCGTGTAACAAATTACCCTAGAACTTAGTGGATTAAGACAAAAATCATCTCATTTGTTATGTGAGTCAGGAGTCTGGATGCCTTTGCCTCAAACTTTCTCACAAGGCTGTAATCAAGGTGTCAGCTAGTGCTGTTGTCTTATCTGTAGGCTCAACTGAGGAAGGAGCTACTTCTAATCTCTCTTACATAGTTATTGGTGAGATTCAGTTCCTCGTGGTTGCTGAAGTGAGGGCCCTAGTTTGTTTTTTTAAAACAATTATTTATTGGTTTCAGAGAGGAAGGGAGAGGGAGAGAGAGATAGGAAACATCAATGATGAGAAAGAATCATTGATCGGCTGCCTCGTGCATCCCCTGTCCTGGAGATTGTGAGCCTGCAACCTGGGTATGTGCCCTAACTGAGAATCAAACTGACCTCCTGGTTCATAGGTAGACATTCAACCACTGGGTGGGCAGGGCTCTAATTTCTTGCCGGCTGTTAGCTGAAGACCTACCTCAGTTCTTTGCCATGTGGAGCTCTCCACGGCAGCTCAAAATATAACATCTGGCTTCTGACAGAGAAAGTAAGGGAGAGAACCAGAGAGGAAAAATAAGATAGAAGCCACACTCTTTTTGTAAACATAATTTAGAAAGCGACATATCGTTACTTTTGCTATATTCAGTTCTATTTGATTCAGCCCATCCTCAAGGGGGGAGGATTTTCTAACTCCATTTATAACCATTTCTTCTACATTTATTAGTTGGCATTATACTGTAAAGGAGAGCTTTCTTTTATTTTTAATACATTCATTTGTGGCTCATGC
>PVJN01040220.1:0-19399 GCA_004026805.1 Lasiurus borealis | reverse complement strand
TATTTTGGAAGATAAATAGTACTGGATGCTTCATTTGCTTTGATTGTTTTTAATCTCAAGATACTCGGGAAAATTTATGATGCTATAAAGCTTGAGTTAGCTACAGCTTTTCCATTTTGATCCAAATAAGTCACAGTCATCAAAACTTCGGTAATTCAGAAACACAGTGTCGTGGCTCTGGCAACAAAAACCACCTCCCAATGAAACTAATTATTGATCATTCCAGGGCGCCCTAGGTCAAGGTTGCCTCCGTAGAGTTAATGATGCCCTCAGCCCCGAGGGTGGGCACAATTGACTTAGTAAAAGCATTGCTTTGTAAGACTCACAGAGGAGTCAATTAGGGGCTCAGCAGGTGGTCATTGGAAAGATGGTGTCATCCAGGTGGGAAACGGTCCACCCCAATGACTGATGCATACTCATGCCATCATTAATGACCTCTGAGTCCCCCCTGCACTCCCCCCGCCCCCGCCATGTGAACAAATCAAAGAACCATTGGAGGAACAATAGATTTTGCTGACCTGGTATGTTTCTCAGGACAGAGATTAAGATTGCTTATTGGATGAACCCCAAACACAGAATGTCAGGGTAACATTAATAGCTGTTCTTAATTGAATAAAAATAAGCTCTGGAAAGCTCATAATTAATTTTCACAGTGATGTGTTTTCAATATTTTATCAGGTGGGTGGATTCAGTCTCTGGAAGAAAGTATTTTTCATGGCCAAGAATTATATCATTTCCCATTTTAAATGAATTAGTTCGATACTTTTGAGAAGCTAATTGAAGTACACCGTCTAATTTCTCAAGGGTTAGCTGAAAGACTAAAACTGTCCACTTTTCTTAGGGACCACAGTAATCAACATCATAATAGAATTAGCTATGTCTTTATTTGTGAAACTATCCTGAACTGCAATTCTCATTTGCTGAGTAGATTGTAATCTCTACATCACTACTATTAATTTGAGGCCATGTGGAAGGAACATACTTTGATTTTCAAGAAGAATCTTTGTAATTAGTATAGTCACACTCTAAAAAGTCCACATAATACAAAACTGAGTTAGGTGAAGAGGAGACTAAATCTAGATAAAAATTTGGCCTTTAAAATATGTAAGAATGGACCTAAAATATCTCATAGCAACTCACCTTGTGTTTGAAAAGCTTTTTTTCCCCAATTTCTTAGTGGAATGCAGAAGAAATGACCTTGATATATGTGAGTTAGCAATCTAATACAAACCGAATATAAATTATGCACGCTCGTGGGTAAAAAAAAAAATTAAGAAAGCTTAGACAGCGGTATCTGATTAGGTCAATGGGAATATCACATAACAATATATCTATGCTGAATGGGCACAGAATCCAGCCTCTCGGCACCAATCAGGCCTACATAATTGTTCTGAAGGGCTGTTTGAACATCATCTTTCATAATTTCTCAGGAATTTCAGAAGCCAGCAGAGGCTGTAGATTTAAAGCAACCCCGGCAGATTTAGCAGCAATATTCCCTAAAGCGCGTTCTACTGAACACTATTCCCAAGAATGGTAAGTGATGGAAGGAATCCGGTGGTGAAATAACCCTGAGCCATGCGGAATTCAACAAATCAAACGGAGTTATTTGCGGAAGGGCTTCCTGAGGCCTACGCAGGTGCAAATTGAGAATATTTAAGGGGCCATATACTGGGCAGTCTATAAAAAATAAGATTGGCCTGGTGTTTTTTTGTCACTCTATTACCACAGTAGAGCTCTTTATTGCAAGTGTTTTAGGGAAAATATTTTGGGGAAATACCTTCTCAAAATCAAGATTAATTTTGAAGACCCAATTCTAACTGAATACGCAGAATGTAATTCATGGCATTGGATAAAGATATGAGGATGTTCAAAATCTGAAATTCTGGGGAATTATACAGTATCTGTTTATCTCAAACATTAGGAAGAATATATAAGGCGAGTCGTGCAATGTAAAGCATGGAGACAGCCACTGCCCCAAATCCAGCGCCAGTGTTCTTCTGCTAGATGCATGGCTATATCCCCAAGTGACACACTGTTTGTTTTGTTTTGGGGGTTGTTTTATGAAGAGTATCTGATTGCGTGTGAACATTTATGACTTCATTTCCCTGCTTATTATTTCTAAGATAACATCTATGTTGCTGCTGTGTATAATTCATGCGTTCTCATTGCTATATGAATCCCATCGTGAGAATCACTCTACTTATTTGTCAATAGCGAGAGCTTCATGAGCTGTTCACCAATCGTTTAAGAATATTAAAGTCAGAATTATGTTCGGAATAATTTGTGTTTTTCATTGTTTTGGAACTGACATGCTGAGTACAATGCCAGATGGGATAACAGAGATATCCTTCTTGTAGAAGCCTACAAACTTGCAGGAAATACAGATACTGCACACACTTAGCATGCTGCATTGGATCACTCACTGCCTATCTGTGGCACCATGAAGGAAGAATGATGCACTCCCGTTTAGGAAGATGGTAGCAGCTGTGAAAAACAAAACAAAGAGAGGCCAGAAATGCAAGAAGGAGATGTAATTTCAAACAGAAGGATGCAGGCAACTGTACGGAGAAGTATTGGAACAATGACCTGAAGGAGGAATGAACTGAGCATCATATTGATGCAATTTGGGCATCGCAGGCAGAGCAAAAGCCAGTGATAAGTGGCTGAAGCTAAGGTGTATCTGATGTTTCCATGAACAGTCAGGCCTCAGAGACAGTAACAGAATGACTGTACTCCTGAGGCCGCTGAGGTAAGGAAGGAAGGTCACACAGGACATTTAGGCCATTGCGAAGACTTTGGGGTGCGCGGTGGGATGTATTTGGAAGGTTGGAGCAGAGCAATGCCGTGCTATGACATATCTGAAAGGAGCCCAATGGCTACTGTATTGTGGTATTGTGTGTGGATATTTTGGGATGGAAAAAAAATGGTGGCTACAGGCTATCTAGTTTTTTTTTTTTAAATATATTTTATTGATTTGTTACAGAGAGGAAGGGAGAGGGATAGTTAGAAACATCGATGAGAGAGACACATCAATCAGCCGCCTCCTGCACACCCCGTACTGGGGATGTGCCCACAACCAAGGTACATGCCCTTGACCGGAATTGAACCTGGGACTTTTCAGTCCGAAGGCCGATGCTCTATCCACTGAGTCAAACCAGTTTTGACAGGCTATCTAGTCTTATTGCAGAAATCCAAGAGAGAGTTTTGGTGGGCCAAGGTCAGGATGAGAGCAGAAGAAATGAGTTGGATTCTGAATAGATCTTGCATCTATCATTCCATTTTTCTCAGTAAGTAACTTTTTTGTATGCTGCCCTTTACTCTTTCTATTGATTTTACTGGGCATTTTAATACACATCTGGGGTTTATTAAAGTCTACCATAAATGGATACATTCACTACCAGCCAGACTTGGACCAAGGATTGAAAATGCTATCATTCCAGATGTTCCCTCCCAAGCTTTGTCCCCTTATTTGTATTTTAATTTCACACCGGTTTTAAAGCTCTCACAACATCGCGACAGTTCTTACCCATGCTACTTCTTATTTACCCACAAGTCTCCTTTCAGGCTTGCCCTGTTTTCCTGTAGGATATTTTCACTCTTGTCTTCAGAATTACCTTTGATATTTCTTTTGTTGAAGTCTGCAGGCGAAGGCGCCTTTCGGTTTTGTTTTTGCATAAACAGCTCTGCCTGCTATTCTGGACGATGTTTTCAAACGGTTTAAGATATAAGCTGGCAGGTATTCTCTTTCCGGGCGCCGCAGCGTTGATTCGCTGTCTTTTGTTCTGCGATTCCCGTTGAAAAGTTCGCCCTCGGTGCTGTGCTTTCTGTTTAACAGTGTTATGTCTTTATTTTTCTGTGGATACTTTCGGATTTTTATTTTTTGTTGTTAGTTGGTGGTGTGCAGCGGTTTTATGATGATGCGAGTAGGTCCAAGGTCTTTCTGTATCTCCTTGCTTTTCTAGATCCTTCATTTGAAGTTTAATATTTTTTGCCAGCTGTGAGAATTCCCAGTTACTCTTCTCATATATTGCCTCTCACTCTCTCCATTCAAAGACTACAATCACATGTCTGTTATAGTCTTCATCCACATCTTCTACCTTAGCAATTTCTCATAACTCTTTTGTGCCAGCCTGTCTTTATATTAGACATTTCTATTCACCTAACATCCAGTTTACTAATTTTATATGGTGTCCCAAGTGTGGCTGAATCTCTGTCATTTGCTTTAAAATACTGTAATTTTTAGTTTCAGAAAATCATTTTCTGTTTTAGTCCAGGTTCCATTGTCTAGTGAAATTCTCCATTTTGTCATCTATTTTATTCAACATATGAATTTCAATAATTTCAAAGTCTGCAGAGGATAATTCCAACACTGAAATCACACAGAACTTATTTTCAGTGTCTATTTTCTCTCTCTCTTGGATTTGACTATTTGTTCCAAGTTTTTATGATTGCATCTTTTTTCCCTTTTGGTGTTTTATAATATCCATTAAATTTTAACTAAACTCGGGACGTTGCATTTGAAAAATGGCAGAGATACAGGGTAATAGTATCTTCTTCAGAAAAATGCCACTTCTGAAGGACCTCTGTGCTAAAGTCAGAGAGGAGTAGATGACCTTGACCCAACGAGGTCTCCCATGATTTGAGAGGGGATTCCAGTCATCCCTAAGGACTTGTCCTTTTCCCCTTTGCCTTTCCTCCTTGGGGTTCCTTTAGCATTTTCCCATCACAAGAGAATGTTCCTGAAGTGTCTCCTAACGGTTGAGCACTAAGCATGTTTTGCTTTTCCTCCCTACACCCATGGACTCGTCAACAGCTCTGAGCTCCTCTTTTCAGTTGTTCTCTGAGCTCATTGCTGACTAAAATAGGCAAGTCCCTTATGGGGGAAGATGCACTGCCATTTCCTTTATCTTGGAAACACTTCCTTTTACTCCACTTTATAGTCTGGCTGACTCTGCTCTGTGATGCCTACAACAGTAATGTGTGTGTGCATGCATGTGTGTGTGTGCACATGTGTGTCTACATGAATCGAAGACATGTACTTGGATCATAATTTTTGGTGGTGTCTCCCAAAGTCACCGAAATATTCTCTCTATGGCTTTTTATTTCCTTGACCCTAGCTTCTACAGTGATCTCCTGGACATTATTTTGTCACTTACTCCCTAGGTCAGTGGTTCTCAACCTTTCTAATACCGCGACCCTTTAATACAGTTCCTCATGTTGTGGTGACCCCCAACCATAAAACTATTTTTGTTGCTACTTCATAACTGTGATTTTGCAACTGTTATGAATCGTATCTATGTTTTCCAATGGTCTTAGGTGACCCCTGTGAAAGTGTTGTTTGATCCCCAAAGGGTCTCGACCCACAGGTTGAGAACCGTCGCCCTAGGTCATAATGGAGACATTGATCTTAGAACTTTCTGCTCATTCCACAATCTTCTTTTCAAGTTTCCTAGTTGCTTCTTCCCAGTTTACATTTCGCTCATGATCCCTTGACACCATTGGGACTTGCTGTTTATTTTTCTCTGCATTTTTTTGCTCCCCCGCCTCTTCTTTCCCTCTGTACCCCACTTAGATCCCAAGATTGTGAGTTACTGCTGATCTTGGCGTGGTATCACAATGATTGCCTCACACACAATCTCTATTTCTTTACGCCAGCTTTCTGTCTGAACAGGAAACGTCGCATTCCGGATTAAATCCAGCTGCCCCACCTTTTCCCTACATCCGAGAAGCTAGGTCAGGCCCCACAAACACGGTCATAGGGCTTGACGGAACTGAAAATTCTCAGCATCACGGGGAACCTTTAGTTGGCTCAACATTGCCAATGTTCCTCCCTCCCTTTCCAGGACAAACTTTCCTCCCTTTGCTTCCCCCTCAAATTGCAAACAGGCCCTTTCCCTTCCTCCTCATGTTTAGGTCATGATCGCACTTCCTATTTCACCGGGAAAGTAGTAGAAAGAAGACACCTAGTCAAGTTCATCTCTACTTCCACGTCCCTCTCCGGGCAATCTCAACTTACATCTGCACTCACGTGCTCTGCCCTCTCTCAATCTCTGCTGAGAAATTTCGCCAAAATGTGGAGAACCCCTCCCTCTCTCTGTGTGCTGGATTTGCACACTTCATATCCTGCTCAAGAATATTTCTAGGATTTCGCCAAGGTCAGCAGTAACTTAGACTTTGCAAACTTCAAGGGCGGATTGTGGGTCTCTGTTAGTTGACTGGTTAATTGACCTCCAAAATCTCACTCTCTCTTCATTTTCCTCCCACGTCACTGGGTAATGTTGGCGGCTCCTTTTGATGGTTCCTCCTCCTCCTCCTCCTTAAAATATATATTTTATTGATTTTTTACAGAGAGGAAGGGAGAAGGATAGAGAGAAACATTGATCAGCTGCCTCTTGCACACACCCCCATTGGGGAAGTGCCCACAACCAAGGTACATGCCCTTGACTGGAATCGAACCTGAGACCCCTCAGTCCATAGGCCGACGCTCCATCCACTGAACCAAACCGGCCTTGGCTACTTCTTCTTCTCTTCCCACCCTCCGACATCACTGCATCCACCAGTCAAAAGGGCAGAGCTGCTGCATGGAAAGATATTCCCGGGATAACATTGAACTTGCTGTCCTTGATGGCCAGCTGAGCCCAGCACCCTTTCTTCCTGCCTACGGCGCAAGGCCTGGGACGGCCAGGATCCACCTCTGTGTCCATCCTGAAGGCAGTGCCATGTCCCGCTGCTCCCTCACCTTCTCTGGCAGAGGGTTTAATTGGGATGCAGAGCTGACTGAAGGACTGAACGGAGCCAACGAGTTAATTCCCTGGCTGTCTGCATTTTTATTTTCTTTTACTGAACTATAAACTGGATAAATGGAGGAAATAAAAAGTGGTCGGGTGAACGGAAAGCGCTACTTGAGGTTCTGAATTACAGCATTTTTCTTTGCAGGCTCAGAAACGCGGGCTTCCTGGTGGCGCTGGTTTGAAGGCAGGATGATATGTGTACCGGGGACCAGTGATTGGGAAACGGGGAGTCTTCCGGGGAGCAATCATTCCTCAGGCTCCGCGCTTGCAGCCGCCCCGGGTGCGCGCATTATTCTTAGGACGCGGCGGCCCAGCCTAAAATAGCCAAACCCATCTTTCCTCCCGGTGGGTTTTCTCCACGGCGCTGAGCACCCTGAATGAGAGGCTGAATCCCCGGCGGCCAAGCTTTTCCTGACAGCCAACGTCTGACGCTTCAGATCCATTTATTCAGCAGTGGAGGGTTTTCATTTCCTGGCCTGCTCCTCGGTTAGCCATGTGCGCATGCCAGGCGTCTTGGTGGAACTGGTCTGTCTGGATAATGGAGCTGGAGCTGCGATCCCAGCCAGGCGCTTGCCTTTCCCTGGGGGTGGGAGGACAGGTGCAGCTGTGGAGCCGCCCCCCGGGCACACATGCACACACACACACACACACACACACACACATACACGCGGTGCTGGCAGCAGCGACAGATCCGGCTGTTGATGCCACAGGTCACAAAGCAATTTGGGAGCAACTAGGAGGTAATGAACGGGCTGAAGCGAAGCCTCTGCCTGGAAGGCTTTCTGTGTACACCGAGAACGAGGAAGATTTGTGTGTCTCGCTGTCCCCTGCACGGATGTCTTCAGGCAGGATGGCAATGTCAGGTGGCAGACGTCTGCCCGGCACGAGTGAAGGATGGTCCCGATTCTCTCCTGCGAGGCTCCCACAGTTAGGAACGCTCTCTTAGCGCCACAGCGTGCACCGTCCCTGTCACTGGGCATGCAGGCCTTTCAACGCCGGGTGCCACTCGGGACAGTGTGGGGTCTATTGCCTCAAGCAGCCCGCACCCAGTGGACTAAGGGACCGCAGCTGGCCTGCAGCCTGGGACGGAAACTCCGGACAGCGGCCTGATTCTGACTTTAGCGAGTCCCCAGCTGCGCTGCTTCTGTCACTGGGTTAGAGAGCGGGCCTTTGGACACCCAGGGGTGGATCCACACGAATGCAAGTCTCAGGAAATCCGCACCCAGTGGGAAAAGGGGAGCCTCAGCTCCCCACAGCTCCACTTTATGGCTCCGCCTGGATTCGCGCCCTCCCAGGGCTGCTATTGTCCTTCCTTGTGACCTTTGGCATCACTATCTGGCGCCTGCCTCCCAGAGCGGGGGTTCCCGCCCCTTGGCCGCCACCCCTCTTTCCTCTGGGCTGCATCCGTCTTGACCTCAGGGGATTCGGAGAAACCTTTTCCTGATGAGTGAGCACCCCTGGAGATGAGAGATCACCCCTCTCTTCTGCTCCGCACCCCGCTGTCTGAGTCCGAGGTGGGCAGGCGCAGATCCGCTCTGCTCTCAGTGCATCTCTGGGGCCTGGAGGCAGAGGTAGAGCAGCTCGCGCCTGCTCAGCGCAGCGCTGTGGTGAGATAACATTCGCTGCGGCGGGGATTACACCTGTATTTGTGAGCCCGCCACAGCGAGGAAGACGCGTTCCTTTCAAATCTGCCCCTAACAGGATTCCAGCGGCTTCTGGAAGCCGCTAAACCAACTGGCTGCTCAGCGTGGGTGTCCTATCCCAGGAAGTGGGGGATGAGTCAGGTCCACCCGCTGTGGGCCTGGGATGGAATTCACCTGGGGAAACGGGGAGTCCTCCCCTGTCTTCCCCCCCGGCCCACGCCCCCTTCTCTTCGGGAACAGGGGAGCTTTGCCGATGACACAATGACACGGGGCTGGAATAATGCGTCATAAGCACCCCGGTTGACCGGCTCCTAAGGAAGTGGTTCTGCATTAGTGACTCCACTCCGCCGCCGCTCCTGGGCGCCATCCCAAGGCCTGTGTGTCTGCAGGGAGGTGGTTTGTTTTACGCGGGAGTGTTTGATGGAGCCAGTGCTCTGTGTTCACCTGATGGTATAAAAGTGCGTCCTGGATAGAGTCACAGAGGAGGCCTGTCCCACTGGCCTCACCCCTCCCTGCTCCGCCAGCTCCCTCCCAGCGGGAGGAGGCAGTTGGTTTGGGGTCCGTCCATTCACGAGCAGACACCCATCCGGAGGTCGGTCACCTCAGATCTGGGGAGAGGACAGCCAGGCTCACAGGTGGTCACAATTCAGTGCGGTGGCGTCTTTAGGAGGAATTCGGATTACAGATGGGATCGTGGAGAGGACAGGAAGGGAGATTCCGCTAACAGAAAACACGTGACAGAGGAGACATGATGCTGTAAATGACGGACAGGTGAGCATCTGCCTGTAGGAACGTGGCTGAGAAGGCACTGGGGCCCAGGTCCCCTCCAGGAATAAGAAGTTCAAAGTCACTGAAGGCAATCGCAGGACTGGAAGGAAGGAGTGAGCCCCCAGGTTATAAGAGCTTCCCATGACCTGCGGAGGAGTCAGCCAGGATCCGAAATGCGTATCTGCTACCCCCATTTCCGAGTCCCTAAACTGTCCCGGCAGCTGCTGACCCACCTGGCTGGCAAGCACCCCTGTGTGCACCCCCACCCACCTCGGGGAGAGAGTGGAGCTTCCCCTGGGCTGGGGGTGCGCTGGCTCTGAGGCTGGGTCTCTCATAGGTATCCTCTGCCTCAGACAACACCCAGTATCTGCGTGCTGGATCAGCCCAAGGACACAGGTCTTATCTGGCCCTTGAATTACGTCTCAGCGCGGATGAGTAATAATTTCACTTCCCTGGCGAAATATCTGCAGCGTATCTCACTGCACATCGCCGTGCGTGGCTATTTTTCTCCCAGGTTGATGATACAGCTATAGCCCGCAACCGCTGCTCCCATCCCGATCACAACACAGAAACACGGGAGGGGCAGTGTCCCTCGGGGAAACGGGCTGGAAGAACTCGGGCAAATGGCTTTCTTAATCTAATGGGATGCATTTGGAGCTTCCACAGAAATAGGGATTTCTGGGTAGAGAATAGGTAAGTTTATTTTCCCCAATTTCTTTTAATATTAGCTTTGGTGGCCTTGTTCGTTTTCAAAGCCTACATGGCTACTTGTGTTATAAAATTATTATTCAACTTCTTAAGCTTTCCATAAATTTTCAGGACTATCTTACAAGCAAATGATAGTTTCCTATTTAGAAATTTAGTTCCATTTAACCAAGTCATTTGTTTTAATTTTAAATCAGTTGATGGCATTTCCTTATATGTTTCACTATATTAACTATGAAGCATTGAGAACGCCGGGTCCTCTTTAAGCTGTTATGTAGGAGGCTGGCAGCAAACCCCATGTTCTTGAGTTTGAGGTAAGGCCGTACTTAATTCTCAGGGGCCTTCTTTCAATCTCATGTTCTGTGCGAACCAGTCAAGACTGTTTCTGTGAGACAGCACAGAACACACACTGCTAAAAACCACGTTTTCTAAGATGATAAACAGGCGGTTAGAGACTCGGCTGTGTAACAACCCACGTGTGAAAACAGAGGATCTGAGCGTGGCCTGAAGGCTAGGCACTTGGACATGGACAGACACGATCTCTCAGCCCCGGCAGAGCTTCAGAGAGAGTCCACAGGGCACTGTTTCTCGGCCTTGGCCTTCTGCACGGGAGGCACTGCTGAGCCACAGTCTGACGGATGGCCCTCTCCCACAGCCCAGCCTTGCTCTGACACCATGCCAACACCACCTCCCATCCATTTGCCTGGATTTGATCCTACTCCCAAATCCTATAAGAGGTATCTTCATTTTTAAAGATGGAAAGAATTCCATGGAGCCTTCTAAGGGAATTTTCAGAAGAAGGATTTCTGTGACATCTTCACTGATACTTCACCACTGAGCAAGCTCAACGCCAATGAAATCTGATCTTTTTGAATCGTTAAAATATTTTACAGGGAACACCGATATTTAGATCACATCCAACTGGATTATGGTCACTCTAAAATGAGTGTTTTGTGATGTATTTACAAATTCATTTAGTCATTTAACATATACAGTGGTACCTCGAGATATGAGTTTAATTTGTTCCGTAACCTTGAGGCGTGGGAAACTATGAGACGGTCAAGTCGCAGTAAACTGGTGGGTCGTGTGCAGCCGCCGATCCGTGCGATTACTCCTATCTCAACTGTTGCTCGTATTTCAAAGCAAAAATTGCTCGCTCGACGGCTCGTATCTCAAACATCTCGTATGTTAGGGCACTCGTATCTTGAGGTACCACTGTATTTGAAAATACAGAAGGCCCAATTTTACATAATTCAGGTGCACTTAAAATAGTAATCATGTTCATAAAATTTGACTGGAACAAAAGAAGTGCATTTTAATGTATGAATATAAATGTAAAACATAATAAAAATTATTAAGATGAAGTTCAAGGAAAACAAATTATCTTAATTTTGTCCTGTAAAATAGCAAAGTAATAGCAATTTAAAGAACAGGAGATATTTAAATGCACATAATTACTAAATCATGGAGCTTAATAGTGGGAGGAAAACTGCCATGTGGATACACAACATTCACATTCATTTATTCATTTATTAACTTTGAACAATGCCCAGCCAAGCCTAAACTTTCAGCATAATATTTCCTCAAAAACTAGTTTTTGTCATTGCACACTGCAAACAAATGAAAATTCCTGTGATAATAAATCAACATCTATGTTTATTGTCATTTAGTGCCACTACCAATTATTTCATTTAAGACGATCTTTTGTTGGGAACTGTCATTATTATTATCCCTGCCTAATAATAATGAAATAGAAAACCATCAACAAGAATCCTGTTTCCATTATTTCCCACAGGGAAGAAAATGAGCCCGTGAAAATGACTGAAACAGAAGAACGGGGTACAATAATCACGTTTAATGCGCATTTTAGGGAGCACTGCCAAGGTGTTGAGAGGGCACCATTTGAGGCAGTTACAGAAAACTGCACAGCTCCAAACCCTCACCCATGTGCCCGCCCCCGGAGTCTACCTGGTACTAGAGCCGGCACAAATGGGCTCAGGTTCAAGGGTCCAGGGGCCACCCCTTTGCTTATTGGAACTGGGACACACTGTGGGATGAACCGTGAACTGTCCATCCATCCAATGTCCCTTCATCCCTATGTATAGAATTGTGAGCCTGGCTTTTATTTTATTTTTTTTAATTCAGAAAAATAATTAAATATACTTGTATTGATTTTGGAGAGGAAGGAAGGAAGAGAGAGAGATAGAAGTGTTAATGATGAGAGAATTCCTGGATCGGCTGCCTCCCGCACATCCCCAACAGGGAATCAAGCCTGCAACCCGGGCATGTGCTCTGACTGGGAATGGAACTGTGATCCCCTGGTTCATAGGTCCATGTTCAACCCCTGAACCATGGCCATCGGGCAATGAGCCTGTATTATAATCTGGCCTCTACAGTGCACAGTAGGAGACTCTGAAGGCGTGGCCTCGCTGCTCAGGTAAGAATTTGCATAAGGAATTACACCTGCTTCTCCATGTTACACGCCCACTAACCTCAGAGAAGAACTCAAGTGCATGAATCGCCCTTAAGGCTCCTGAGTGATTCAGTCTTAGTACTGCAACCAGCTAATCCTGAGAAGGCAGAGAGGAGCACAGAGCTCACCAGGCCATCGCTACGTGCCTCTGCCTCGCCTGGCTTTAATTTTATGCTCAAGACATTTTTCATTAAAGCTGGAAAGAAACACCGGGGAAAGATTTAAAAATATCATGCTCTGCCAAATGCCGGAGGTCTTCTCAGGTTATTTTATGGCATCTGACATCTTCTCCCCGCCCCCCTTCATTCAACTTGATTCTTGTTAAAAGGACATCTGTACGTGACACAGTCCTCATTCAGACACTTAGCTTTGTGAGGGTCATTATTTCGTGTTTCAGCTAAATCTCAATTGTGTGCGGCTCTTCAAAGAGAATTGTGTCTGGCGCATCACTTTCTTGTATCAAGACAAACCTGTAATATTCCTTCCCATTCAATTAGACCTGAGACAAAGTCTGATACGGGGTTAATGGCTTTAGCCTCTTTAGATACTTTGAATGAACAAGAGGAACCTGAAAGGTTTTTCTGTTAGGAATTACATTTGAAACCCAAGACGATTCTCCTATCTAAATGCATTGTAAAAGAGAGTAAGACATTTGAAGCAGGCAAGGGCTAGAATTTATATTTTTGGGTAATTGTTATGCATTACATGTATTTAACAAACTTAGTTCAGAATTGTAAAAAGGTGACGTCTTTATGGAGTGCCCTTAGAATCATATGCTTAATGCAACCTCCGAACCAATGAGGTTGATTAAAAAATTTAGAAGGAATAATGAAAAAAAAAAAGATAGAATATGGACCCAATAAAAGTATCGCCAATTTTCCTAAGCAAGACCTGCATTCACACAACCTGCTTCTCATCCACTACCCCTGTGGTCCATCATTTCCTCCCGCCCCAATGCCAATGTGTGATTTGCTTCCCAAATCATTACCCAGAGGACCTTGACTGTTCCATACTGACAGGATGGATGGAAGGGACCAAATATATTATTTAAAGAGCATCACCTGATGCCATTTACTCTGTGTCTATACTTCACCCCATAGTAACCTCAGAGCCTTCCAACCACCCTATGAGGCAGAGGGTAGCACCTGCCATGGTCCAGATGTGAGAACCCAGAGCAGAGAAAAGGCCCAAGGGCCTCGGGCACAGGGACTAATGCACGTGCATCAGAGGAAGAGTGAAGAGGGAGCCAGAGGCACCTGGCGTAAGATCCTATAATCCATGCCCAGGACTGGGAAGTTTCTCCAAGAACAATGAGAAGTTGTTGGAGTTTGACAGTTGCATGAAGTTGTCAGATTTGCCTGTTTAACATACAACTCCAGCTAAAATGTGTGGCAAAGAAAAAATGGGGCAAAAGAAACTGCTAGGCTTCAGATTAGCATTTCTAGTCAGCAGAGTCTGCATGGAGAACCAATCGTAGCAGGAAACAGGGAAAGGAGCTGAAGGGTGTAAGGCATTTTGGGGGAACATATTAATTCTTCAGGATGGTCTACATCCTTAGCTATTCACTTGTCTCTCTTCCCCAACAGCTTGGATTTTACTGGTGGTGGAATGTTAACAGCCGCCATGCTTCCTGGCCTAGCACAGCCTCTCATCAATGACTGAGCCCCGGTCATGACACAGCGGCCAGACACACAGGAGAGTCAGCCGCATGAGACGGACAAACGGCATGACCCTGCGCAGTGCCTACAGCGGGGCCTGGTCACCTGTGGGCATCCGCAGGTTACGGGGAGGAGCATTTTCACTAAGTGTGTGTTTTTCGGGACTTTAGTGGCAGGAACTGCAAAAACAAACCTATTCTGCCCAGATCTACTGATTCGGAGTTGGGACTAGAGCACAGAGAGTGGTAAGCCCCAAATACAATCTGCATCCTGAACTGTGCACACTCCAACACTGGCCAAAGGCATGATGTAATTAAAGGCATCTGAGCAGCTGTGCCACCGTAGGGCTTCCAGTTTGTTCTGCCAGGAGATGAACCTCAGCCCTGCAACTGCGCAGTGGAAGAAGCGTCTGTCCTGAAAGCTGCAATGAATTCACTGACATTCCAGATCATGCCTAGTGAACTGTGGGGAATGACTCGAATAAAACAAAAGCAGAGGTGTGTTCTATTAAATTTTTTAAAATATTTTTTGTTGGTTTTTTACAGAGAGGAAGGGAGAGGGATAGAGAGTCAGAAACATTGATGAGAGAGAAACATCGACCAGCTACCTCCTGCGTGCCCCCTACTGGGGATGTGCCCAAAACTAAGGTACATGCCCTTGACCAGAATTGAATCTGGGGCCCTTGAGTCTGCAGGCTGACACTCTATCCACTGAGCCAAACCGGTTAGGGCAGTTCTGTTAAATTTGTTGAAGGGCTAACATATACCAATGGGAATCACTGTTATTTTCCCTTTAAAAATGAAAAAAAAATCAACTTTGCACCACTTCTGAAAGTCATATCAATGTTATTCTTTTTTTTAAAATGTATTTTTATTGATTTTAGAGAAAGAAAAAAAGATTGACAGACAGATAGAAACATCAATGATGAGAATCACTGATCGGCTGCCTCCTGCAAGCCCCCTCTGGGGATGGAGTGTGCAACTTGGGCACGTGCCCTGACAGGAATCAAACCATGACCTCCTGGTTCATGGGTCAATCTCAACCACTGAACTGTGCTGGCCAGGCTGTTCTTACCCTTTTGAGGGCCAATATCGTTAACAGTAACTGAATGGACCTAATTAAGCATTCACTTTTTTTAAAAAATTGAGTGTGTGCTGTAGTTTGGAGACGATGCTCATGGTAGCCAAACAGGGGCTCCTGTCCCTTTTGCAGATGACAGATACGTGGAAGACAATCTGTAAATTAATAATTACAACACGATGTATCAAAGTGATAGCAGGGATGCCTACACGCTCACATGTCCCAGAAATCATATCAAATCTGCTCCGGTAACCCAGCCATTTGTCTATTCCAGTGGTCAGCAAACTGTAGCTCGCGAGCCACGGTTTGCTGCTCTGTTGACTAATGAGTTTGTCTACCATTGACCTAGACTCTCGATTCCAATAATGACAGGCTGCTGTTATTCCTTGTGATTTAAGCCCCTATCCCAGTGATCAGCAAACTAATGAGTCGACAGAACGGCAAACTGCGGCTCGTGAACCGCATGTGGCTCCTGAGCCGCAGTTTGCCAAACACTGGTCTAGTCCTTTAACAGATAATCCATCCCAAACAGAACCTACATCCTATACAACTTACAGTCTTTTCAATGCTATTATATAGCAACAAAACCTCCAGAAAATCTCTCCCGACCAAGTCACACGTTTCTGTCCCTCTTCTGGCTCTCTGTCCCGTTCTGATGAGACGACAATGGCCCAGCGGCCGCTCTCCCCGGTGCAGCGGGATGTAGCAAGTGCAGAAAAGAAAGGGACAAAGGGAGAGTAGTTTTAAGCGTCGGCGGAGGCTCTGAGCAGAGCCGCTGTGTCCACCGCTTCGGATGTGACAAGAGCGGCGATGTATCGCATTGTCCGCACCAGGTGAGACGGAGGTGCTTTGTGTGGGACATGAAACATCCCAAGCGGCTCCTGCTCCCGGCACAATGCCTGCGACGCAGCGGGCACCGGCTCCATTCCCGCCGAACAACCGTTATTTCTCCCGCTTTGATTCCTCTGATCGTGCCCTGATAGCAGGCCTTCTAACGCGGTTAACTTGCTATTGATGAGATTGTTTACAGGCTTACAATGTGCAAATGTGTGCACAGATATGCAAACACACACATGTGAGAGTGAGGGGATTGAGAATTTCACATGGAATCTAGAGCAGTAAAATGCTCTATATGATTCCAGAAAATAAACCCCTACTTCATAATTTGCTTTCTGGCTTTTTAATTAGGTCATATATGTATTTTTCCTTATGGTAAAAAGTAAAATCTCTAGAGGAAATTTATATATAGCATGAGGAAGTATGTCTGTTTCATTCAAAATGTTGTACTGTCAAAACAGTTTACTAATATCTCTTAGTTTTGTTCTGTGGCCTGAGTTTGAGCACTTGTTTTTATTACTCAAGTAATGTTTGTCCAACAGCACGCCTTTCGATTCTTTCATGAAGATGAGGCATTTTCTGATGGAACTGAACCAGGAGCAGCCAGCTCCGAGTCAGAGGAATGAAGAGGCGAGCTTTGGAAATGAGCGCGGCGCCTTACTGTCTGCGGCGGGCAGAGCCGCCTCCGAAAGGTCCAGTGCCAGGGAGGCGGCGGACAGCTTCATTACTGAGCGGCGCGGAGAAAAGCAGGCTCCGTGTGAGGGTGACACTCAGAGGGCTGCTGGCCAGCAGGCGCGGAATGCCAGCCATTTCTCCTGTGCGCACATCCCTCCGAAGGTTCCCTGTGTCTCCATCAATGAATGATCTTCACGCCTGGCATGTGGTTCACTTTTAAACTTAAGAATGGTTTGTCTGGCCCTCGCTGGTTTGGCTCAGTGGATGGAGTGTCGGACTGTGGACATAAGGGTCTCAGGTCTGATTCCGGTCAAGGGCACGTGCCTGGGTTGTGGGCTCCATCCCCAGTGGCGGGTGTGCAGGAGGCAGCCATTCAATGATTCTCTCTCATCATTGATGTTTCTCTCTCTCCCTTTCCCTTCCTCTCTGAAATCAATAAAAAAATACATATGTTTTAAAAAGAATGTTTTGTATTTTTTTTTTAATATGGCCTGACAAAATATGTGCATGTAATATTTACATAAATGTACATAATACAGTGGTACCTGGAGTTTAATTCGTTCCGTAACCTTGAGGCGTGGGAAACTATGAGACACTCGAGTCTCGGTAAACTGGTGGGTCATGTGCAGCCGGCTGATCCGCGCGATTACTCCTATCTCAAATGTTGCTCGTATTTCAAAGCAAAAATTGCTCACTCGTATCTCAAAAATATCATATGTTATGGCACTCATATCTCGAGGTACCACTGTATCTAATATGATATAAAACTGTATATATTTCCAAATGTACGTATTTCAAATTTTTACCTTCTATTTTGCTGGTTTATTCTCTTCCTCAGAAGAAGTATTACAGAATACATTCATACTCTGGAGAGTGAATGAAGCCCCATGGAAATGCCATCATCAGAAGGAAATCTGTGGCACAATTGCATCACTTTAATCCTATTTTCTGCTCTAACACTAACACGTGGCAGTAAAAGCTTTGCATCTTCTGGAAATGAATCTGGGCAATTTTCATTGAACAGATTCTGAAATAAAAAATGCCCAGTGGTGAGAAACACCACCAGCGAGGCCTGCGAGCCCACCAGAGGACTGGTTGGTGGAGGGAGCTGTGTGGAGGTCAATGCCTATGCGAGCTGAGCATGCTGCTTCAGGTATGTGTTCTGCCTATTTTCCTACCATAGTGGGCATGAAGACAGCATTTAAAAACATATATATATATAATTGATTTTTTACAGAAAGGAAGGAAGGATAGGGAGTTAGAAACATCGATCAGCTGCCTCCTATATATTCCCCACTGGGCATGTGCCCACAACCAAGGTACATGCCCTTGACCGTAATCGAACCTGAGACCCTTCAGTCCACAGGCCAACACTCTATCCACTGAGCCAAACCAGTCAGGGCAAGACAGCGATTTTCAACCTTTCTCATCTTATGACACATAAACTACTTACTAACATTCTGTGGCATACCAAAAAAATGTTATACTTTTTTTCTAATCTGGCAAAAAATAAAAAAATGGGGATAATTTTGATTCATCTACACACAGTCTCCATATGCCTTCAATAGAGTTTAACTTAATTTCAGCATCTCACCTAAGTGTGGCACATTCGTCATCATTAATGACCCAGGCCTGACACTTTTCTGTAGCTAAAGACCATCCTTTATTCCTCTTGCCTGTGATTTCACTAAATGCATTTTCCCTCTTCTAGGATCGCATCCAAGATCCCACAGAATATAGAGCTGTCACAGCTCTGTAGGCCCTGCTGGGCTGTGGCAGTTTCTTAAATTAAAAAAAAAGTCCTTTCTTTTCTTTTGATGAGCTTGACAGTTTTAGAAAGTTTCTGCCAGGTGTTATGCAGAAAACCCCTCAGTGGTGACTGGTAGATGTCTCACTCCTGGTCAGAACGGGTGGGGCAGATGTTGGAGTCGGACCCCAGGGGCAGCCAGGCGCAGGCTCCTCGGGGTGCAGGCCAACAGCACATGCCAACATGACGTGTCCATGGGGGAAGCGCTGTTGATCAGGGTTTCCCACCTGCAGTTATTTCCCCCTCTTTCTCTCCTGTGCTATTTTTAAAAAATGTATTTTTATAGATTTCAGAGAGGAAGGGATAGAGGGAGAGAGCGAGAAACATCAAGGATGAGTGAGAATCATCGACAGGCTGCCTCCCGCCCGCACCCCAGTCATGTGTCCTGACTGGGAATCGAACCCTGACCTCCCTAGTTCCTAGGTCGACACTCAACCACTGAGCCATGCCAGCCGGGCCATTCTGGGCTCCTTGAAAGGAACTCGTTATATGCACACCCCATGCCTAAGGAAGCACGGAAAAGAGTAAGGTGGACTGGAGGAAAATTTAAAAGCTCTGCTCTGTGTGAAAAACATTTACAAAAATAGACAAACCACAGGATAGAAACAAGGAAACACACACACACACACTCTCTCTCTCTCTCTCTCTCTCTCTCTCTCTCTCTCTCTCTCTCTCTCTCTCACACACACACACACACACACACACACACACACACACACAGACACACACACGGAGATTAACCAACATGTGCCCCCAAAGGCTGCATTGTCTTCTCTTGGCATTAAAGCTCAGCTGCAGGCACTGAAGTCCGGGGTAGCTGCCCACCCCCTTTGAGCAAGGAATGCATCATAAAGGATCCAGAAAAGAGGGAATTAGATTTCCTAATGTAAATGTTTGTGTCTGACATATGTTTATTATTTGAAAATTGTATAATTGTGCCAATATCTCCGGATACATGCAAA
>PVJN01040219.1:0-19399 GCA_004026805.1 Lasiurus borealis | reverse complement strand
GAGGATCCTTTGTAGGTAACTTTCTGTCTCTCTTTGGCCACTTTTAAGATTCTTACTTTGTCATTGGTGTTTGTCAATTTAATTATAATGTGCCTTGGCATCAGTCTTTTGGGGTTCATTTTGTTTGGGACTCTGTGACATCTTGGATTTGTGTGAGTTTTTTCTTCCCTATATCAGGTAAGTTTTCTGTAATTATTTCACAAACAGGTTTTCTATCCCTTTTTCAGTTTCCTCTCCTTCTGACACCCGTATTATGTGGATATTGCTTTGTTTCATGTTGTCCCAAAGTTCCCTTAAGTTCTCCTCCTACTTTTTAAACTTTTTTTGTTTGTTTGTTTTTTGTTTTTGTTCTCAATGCTGCTCTGCTTCGGTATTTTTTTCTACCTTGCATTCTAGCTCACTGGCGTGGTCCTCTGCTTCTTCTTGTCTACTGTTAATGCTTTCTATTAAGTTCTTTATAGCAGTGATGGCATTTTTTCATTTCTCCTTGGTTCTTCCTCATTTCCTCTTGGTTTTTACACATATTGTTGAATTTATCTTCTATTCTTTTCAGTAACCTGATGAGCATTGCTCTGCATTTTTTCTCTGACATATTGCTTATATCCATTTTGTTTACTTCCTTTTCAGGTGATGCCTCCTTTTCTTTCATATGTGAACTAGTCCTTTGTCTTCCCACGATCTCTCTTCTCTCGGTGTCTGGTTATGTAGCTCTCTTTCTCCTGCGTTGATTAAAGGCACAAAATACAGCACAAGGCACTGAACACAAATGTATTCACATTACTGGTAATACCAAATAAAGGTGACCACCAGAGAAAAGTGAATTAGGAGATAAGAAAAATGGGAGTGCAAAAATGATATTGAGAAAAGGAAAAAATTCTAAGAGAACAGAAAGGGAGTAAAAAAAAGGGAAGAAAGCTATTTATATGGGGAGAAAACTCCAATAAAACAACCACTAATCCCAAAAATGCAAATAACAAATACCCAGAAATGAATGTAAGCTACAAACAGCTACTAATAACAAGCAAGGAGAGGAAAAACAGTATAAAAAACTAAACTAAAAACACAAACACACAAAAAAAGAGAAACAATCTCACAAACAAGCATAATAAAACACACAATCTAATCAACAATCAAGCAAATAATAGGAGAAAGCAAAGCAAAACAAAATAAAACAAAAAGCCTAAAACAAAACAAAACAAAAAAACAGAACAAGAAAATAACAATAACAAAAAGGAATAGCAAAAAAAAATTGATAATGAAAAAAGAGTAGAGAGAGGTGTGTATGAACTTAAAGAGGATCAGACATTAAATATATAAGTAGGATGAATTTTTAATGGAGTAAAAAGAAGGAATAGGGAAATTGTAAAGCATGAATAGTGTAAGAAAACAGAACAACAAAATGGGAAAAGTGAGGAGGGGAGTGTTGGCATAAAGGTAAAGTTGAGATAGAGTAAAATAATGCTAAAGGAAAAATGAAAACAGAATGTAGAACACTAATCCCAAAATAAAGATGTTGGTGGTACAGTGGTGAGCATAGCTGCCTTCCAAAATAAAGTAAAATAAAATAAAGAGAAAATAAAATGACACTTTAAAAAAGATAAAATAGTAGTAGTAATAATACTTATTGAAAATAAAAATATAATAATTAAAAAAGTAAAATTAATTGAGGAAAAAAGAAAAAAATCTTTTTTTAAGTAAAAGATGAAAAAATAAAAATTTGCAGTAGTGAAGGTTCTGTTTTTTCTAATGTTGTTTGGCATGCCTGTTTCCTGTAAGTAATCAGGACAGTATTGAAGTTCCCTGTTTAACATCGCTCCTCTGTGCTGTAAACAACAGTCCTGATTTTCAAGCAGGCAGGATTTCTTTGTTTCTTAAAGTATGTTATTTGTGTTTACACAAGATTCGATTTGTGACTGAGTGGCAGTGTTTCTGGATCAATCTCTGTGGGTATAAGTCCTCTCTAGCCAGTATTTAGATTTTGATTTTCTTGTCGCACTTAACACTGGTTTGAGAGAATGGACTGCCCTAGAGCTGATTCTCTTATTGTTACTCCCCACTTTGATTCCCAGTTTCCACAAAAACAACTTTCCCCTGCAGTCTCTTAGAGTGTCCCCAATTGGGTGATCCTATGTACTTGGCTTAGTCATCAAAAGCAAGGATTTAAAGAGAGAGAGAAAAAAAGAGCCAGAGTAAGTGCTCAAACTCTCAACTTTTACCCTCTGAAACTGCACGCAATTCTCTGAACATCTCTGTGCAGTCTTTTTTCCCCTGGCACTAAGCAGCCGGCACACTGGTAAAATTTCAGGGTGCCTTTTTACACCAGTCCAGCTATGGGTTAATTTTTAGAGTTCCCTACTGCCAGTAGCCCTGTGGATCCCCTTCCACATTCGTGGGTCACGCTAGCCCCAAGGGCCTTGGATTTAGTGGGGCGCAGACTTCCCCTGAACCTCTAGCTCCTGTGGTCCACATTTCTCTCTGCTGCCTGGATCACAGACCTCACCTTTCCCTAGGCGAAATCTGACCTTTCCGTGAGAGTGTGCAGAGCTCATCTGAGTCTGCCTATTCAGGCTGCTTGAGATCTGGTGTTCCTGGGTTCACAGCTGGTCCCTGGGTGTTGATAACAGCCATTCTCCCCTTCAAAATGGCGAGTGTCTGTGGCAGACCTGGTAGCTCTGGAAGAGATTTCAGCAGTAGTGGAGGCTGCTTGGTCAGGGGAGCCCAGTCCGGCAGTCCCCAACAATCCTTTGGAATATAGCTGTCCCTCACCCACAAATATATACTCCCCCCATACGTCCACACACACTCCTTTCATTCTCTCACTCACACACTATCTTGCAGTCTACCTTCCTGTCAGCATCCATCTTCCTCCTCCTTGGGTTTATTTCTAAGCTCTCTATCAGTTCCTCTGATCTATAAGTTTGCTTTTATGCCAGTACCATGCTCATTTGATTACTATAGCTTGGTAGTATTTTTGATAGCAGGTAACGTGATAACCTCCACCTTTGTTCTTCTTTCTCGAGATTGCTGTTCTTATTAGGGGTCTTTTCTGGGTTCATAGAAATTTTTGGATTATTTATTCTAAATCTGTGAAATATATCATTGATATTTTGATAGGAATTCATTGAATCTGTAGAGGCTTTGTGAAGTGTGGACGTTTTAATGATGTCAATTCTTATCCATGAGAATGCTATATGTTTCCATTTATTTGTATCTTCTTCAATTTCTTTCTTCATTGTCTGACAAATTTCCAAATACAGGTCTTTTACCTCCCTGGTTAAATTTATTCCTACAGCCCAGCTGGCATGGTTCAGTGGTTGAGCGTCGACCTATGAACCAGGAGGTCAGGGTTTGATTCCTGGCATGTGCGGGCTTGATCCCCAGTGTGTGGTGCGCAGGAGGCAGCCAATCAACAATTCTCTCTCATCATTGATGTTTCTATCTCTCTCTCTCCCTCTCCCCTCCTCTTTGAAATCAATAAAAATATATATTAGTTAAATTTATTCCTAGGTATTTTATTTTGTTTAATGAAATTGTGAGCACGATTGTTTACTTAGTTTCCCTTTCTGATAGTTCATTATTGGTGTTTAAAATGCCACCAATTTTTGGTTCTTTATTTTGTATCCTGTTACATTACTGAATTCATTTATCAGTTCTAGTAAGTTTTTTGGATGAAATCTTTAGGGTTCTGTATATACAGTATCGTGTCATCTTCAAATAATGACAGTTATACATCTTTTTAACAATTCTTTATTGCTTAAAGTATTACATATGTCTCCTTTTCCCCCCATCGATCTCTCCTCAGCACTCCCAACCTCCAGCACATGCCTTCACCCTCCTAGTGTCTGTGTCCATTGGTTATGTTTTTATGCATGCATACAAGTCCTTTGATTGATCACTTATCCCCCCACCCTCTCCTACCTTCCCTCTGAGGTTTGACGGTCTGTTTGATACTTCTCTGTCTCTGGAGACAGTTTTACTTCATCCTTTCCATTTTGAATGCCTTTGATTTTTACTAGGCTGTGGCTAGGACTTCCTGTACTATGTTGAATAAAAGTGGGCAAAGTGGACATCCCTGTCTTGTCCTCATCTTAAGGAAAATGCTTTTAGTTTTTCCCCAATCAGTATGATATTAGCTGTTGGTTTGTCATATATAGCCTTTATTATGTTGATATATGTTCCTTCTACTAAGATATATTCCCACTTTGATGAGAATTTTTATCATAACTGGGTGTTAGATATTTCTGCATCTATTGATATGATGTTATGATTTTTGTACTTCATTTTTAGTATATATTTTTATTGATTTCAGAGAGGAAGGGAGAGGGAGAGAGAGAGAGAACCATCAACAATGAAAGGGAATCATTGGTTGCCTGCCTCTTGTATACCCCCTACTGGGGATTAAGCCGGCAATCTAAGCATTTGCCCTGACCAGGAATGGAACAGTGACCTCCTGGTCAATGCTCAATCACTGAACCACATCATTTTTTTGTATGGTGTATCACGTTAATGGATCTGAGGATATTGTACCATCCTTGTATCCCAGGAATAAATCCTACTTGATCATGTTGTATTGATGGGTTTAGTTTGATAATATTTTGTTTAGGATTTTTGCATGTATGTTCAGTAGGAATATTAGCCCACAATTTTCTTTCTTTGTCGTATCTTTACCTGGTTTTAGAATTAGGATAATGCTTGGGAGTCTTTCCTCTTCTTCACTTATTTGGGGCTAGTTTTAGAAGGATAGTTGTTAGTGCTTCTTTGCATGTTTGGTAAAAATTCACCTGTTGAGCACTGATTCAGAACTTTTTTTGGGGGAGGGAGGGAGGTTTTGTTTTGTTTTTCTACTTTGATTTCATTAGTTGTAATTGGTTTCATCTGATTTTATCTTTTTTTCTTTATTCAATTTTGAAAGATTGTATGTTTGTAGGAATTGATCCACTTCTTCCAGATTATCCAATTTGTTGGCATATAGTTGTTTCCAATATTTTCTTATAATCCTTCATGTTTCTGTGGTTTCAGTTTTAAATCTGCTTTTATTTCTATTTCTGATTTTATTTATTTGGTTATTTTCTCTTTTTTTCCTGACGAGTGCGATTCATAGTTTATCAGTCTTGTTTATCTTTTCAAAGAACTGTGTCGAGGTTTCATTGATCTTCGTATTGCTTTTTAAAAATCGACTTCCTTATTTCCACCCTTTATTTTTTAATTTATTCTACTCTTCTGGCCTTTGGTTGCTGTTGTTTTTCTATACCTTTAGATATAAGATTAGATCGTTTGAGATTTTTCTGGTTTCTTGGGGTAGGTCTATATAGCTAAGAATTTTCATTTTAGTACTCTTTCCCTGTGTCTTATATTTAGAGTTGTTGTGTTCCCATTTTCATTTGACTCAAGGTATCTTTTTATTTCTTCCTTGATATACTGGGTAACACATTCATTGCTTAGTAACGTGTAATTTAGCCACCATTCGTGTGTGTCTTTCAGTTTTGTTGTTGTAATTGATTTCCAGTTTCATACCATTGTAGTCAGAGAAGATGCTTGATGTGATTTCAATCTTCTTAAATTTATTGAGATTTGTTGTGTTTCCCAACATGTGGTCTATCCTAGAAAATGTCACATGTAAAGTTGAAAAGGATGTATATTCTACTGCTTTGGGATAAAATGCTCTGATAATACCAATTAAATACATCTACTCTAGTGTGCCACTGTTTCCATGTTGATTTTATGGCTGGAATATCTACCCATTGATGTCAATGAAGTGTTAAAATTTTTCGTACTATGACTTTATTACTGTCGATCTTTCCCTTTCTGTCCATGAAGATTTGCTTTTTATATTTAGGTGCTTTAATATTGTGTGCATATATGTTTACAAGGGTTATATCTTCTTGTTGGATTGATCCCTATATCATTGTCTCTTATTATAGCCTTTATTTTAAACTCTATATTGTCAGATATAAGTATTGCTACCCCAGAAGTTGCTTTTGTTGTTGTTATTGTTGCTTTTTCATTTCCATTTGCCGAAAATACCTTTTTCAATCCTTTTACTTTCAGTCTGTGTGTATCTTTCTGAGGTGGATCTCTTACAAACAGCATATCTATATCTATATCTGTAACTATATCTATATCTATATCTATATCTATATCTATATCTATATCTATAACCTATATCTTCTAGTTGGAGCATTGAAGCCATTTACATTTAAAGTGATTATTGATAGGTATGCATTTATTGATATTTTAATCTTTATGACTGTTTTACTCTTTTTCTTTCTTCTTAAAGAATACACTTTAACCTTTTTATCAGATTCTAAAAACTCCCCTAAAGATTATCTGCTACATTAGAACTTCGCTGAAAGGCAAGTAATTAAGGGAGATTAGGATGCCCTCTGGTAACTACTGCTGTTTCTCTCATTTTCCCTTTCCTCAGCAGTAGGTGTTTACCCCCAGGAAATACACAAAGAAACACATTGGAACCTGAGACTTCAGACACCAGATAAAGTGTACATTATTGGAAGGGTTCAATGGCTACTACCCTGGGTTCTGCAACCCAGGCCTCCTTGAATCCTAGCTCAGTGTTTCAAGAGTTTGATAAAGACACTGAATTCTTCCGTCAGCGCTTCAGGCAGTACCGGTCCAATGAAGCAGCCAGGCCTCGTGATGTTTTCAACAAACTCCTGGAGCTTTGCTCTGAATGGCTGAAGCCAAAGATGCGTTCTAAGGAACAAATCTTGAAGCTTCTAACTTTGGAACAATACCTAACAATTATGCCCCAGGAGCTAGAGACCTGGGTGACAGAACAATGCCCCGAGAGTACAGAAAGAATTCCGTCACTCCTAGAAGAAATACAGACGAAACCTGGAACAACAGAGACAAAGGTGAGAAAAGAGTTTGGGATTTGGGGAACTAGACCAAAAGGGTTTCAGAGGCAGGTGGGATTGGGTCGGACATTTGTCTCTGTGTCATTCTTCTGTCCCACATTCTTTCTACACAGTCCTTTTCATGTCTCTGCTGCTGGAGAAAACATATGAGTCAGTGGTTTCCAACCTCAGCCAATTTCCCCTCTGTAACAAATATTTTCTGATGTCCCAGTAAATATGCTTAAATAAAATTCATAGTTAACATGACCTACTTACAGTCATTCATCAAAAAACAGTGGTATCATCTGGCCAATGTGCCTCAGTGATTGAGCATTGACCTATGAACCAAGAAATCAAAGTTTGATTCCAGGTCAGGGCACATGCCCGGGTTTCAGGCTTAATCCCCAATAGGGAGGCAAGCAAGAGGCAGCAGATCAAAGATTCTTTCATTATTGATGTTTCTATCTCCCTCTCCCTTTCCCTTACTCTCTGAAATAAATAAATATATATATATATTTTAAAAGCACCTGTATTATGCTCTAGGGTCTGCAGACCAGATCCATCCACGGCTGTTTTTGTATACCCCTAAGCTAATAATGGAATTGACCTGTTAAAGCATTGTTCAAAAAAGGAGGAAGAAGGAGAATAAGACACTGACAGAATGTGGCACACCGAGCCTAAAATATTTACTATATGACATTTTGCAACCAAAGCTGGCCAAGTCTGAGTCAAGTGGTCTCCAGAAGAAATATAAAGGAATAAGAAGGTAGTTTATTATAAACTAAAAACATTTTCAGTGTTCACATGTCTGGGCTTGAGTGCACCAGAAGATCTCATGAAGTTGTCAGATGCTTGACTCTCTGCACAAACTCACTGTGAAAGTGACAGGCAGTAACTCAAACTGGTAAAAGCTCAAAAGCAAGGAGCAGCTTGCTATTGATCATGTGATTTTTCAAAGGGGGAAAAATTCTTGGTGAGTCTGAACAATTGTAAAATAGTCTTTCCTTAAAAAACATTTTCAATTTTTTCTTTTTTAAATAAAATTTATTCAGTGACACTGGCCTATATGGTCATATAGGTTTCAAATGTAGATTTCTATACATGCATAATCTGTATATTGCATTCTTCAAATCTTATATTGAATATTATCTTGTATTAATTTTAGTATATGTGTACAGCCTAATGGTAAGACAATCATGTACTTTGCAAAGTGTTCCCCCTGATATTTCCAGTACCCACATGGCACCATACATAGTTATTACAATATTATTGACGATATTTCCTTTGCTGTACTTGACATCACCATGACTTTGATTTCCAAGGGAGTGCTTTCCCAGAAAATGAAACATTTGTAAAAATATTTTGTGATTATAAGACCAACAGTGTGAGGTTCTTGGCAGATTGTTTTTACCTACGTGAATATTTGAAGGTAGGTGGGGCACAGGAGCAATTCTGCACTGTGCATTATCTATTCTTCCATCTCTGCCCACTAATTCTTCGAGCCACCACCTGCCATCATTTCCAAAACACCTCCTGGGAATGGTGACCTGTCTTGTGAACAGAACCACCCAGTGACATATGAAAGCTGAGCACAGGGAAGCATCTTGGGAGATGGGAGGAAGTACTTCTTGTTGGGCATGAGGGGCACTGGAGTCTTGGGTATAGATGGGGCTCTGCAGTTAGCCTGTATGAAGGGCTCTTCCCATTTCCTGCCTCCAGGGTGGAATGCATTTATGGTTTCCCTTCCTTTCTGTGTCTGCTTGTTTGGCTTTCTACAAGAGACTATTTTCTTCCTGTGGTCTAATCCTGCCTTGTCAGTGTGGTAGGCACCAGCCAAGGGTGGGTCTTGAATACTAGAAATGTGGCTAGTCCAAATTGGGATATGCTATAAGCATAAAATGCACAGCCCATTCAGAAGACTTAAGGTGGACAATCAAGTAGGTGAAATACCTCATTAATAATTCTTTATACTGATTGCATTACAAAATTATGATATTTTAGATGTACTCATTTAAATAATGCATATTATTAAGATTGACATTATCTACTTATTTTATTTTCCTTATGGCCACAGGAAAATTTTTAATGACTTTAATGGCTTACATTATGTTGCTACTGGGCACTGCTGGTCTAGATAGATTTTAGAGTGATGGGTTCTGGCATTTCCTCCAGATTAATAGTCAGGAAAAGCTCTTGGAAGATCCAGCAGTAGTCGGAATAGCAGACGTGATACCAAATACTCACCTGGAGGTAACCCCGTTCCAAGCAATGGGATCTGTCCCTGAGGCCCCACTGGCAGACGAATGGATCCTACAGGAGCCATGCTACGGTGCTGCTGGGGAAGACCAGCCCTTTCTGGAACCTCTTGGTAAGGCAATGATTTTATTTCTTTTCCTTGATTTCTCTTTGGAGAGCTCAGGAGTTCTCCAGGGGCGGGGTTGGTTAGAAACACTGAATAATGGATGAAAATTGATAGCTCCTATAAATAGTAGTAGTGGGAAACATCCCTTGGGGAATAGCTGCCCACAATGCCCATTGTTAGATTGAACAGGATTCAAAATATCTTAAGATAATGAGCCCACTCAGGAAGGAGTCTTTGACCAAGAATGTTATAAAGGAAACTGAGGGGATCATGTGTGATATGAATAAAGATTAATTTCCCCATCCAATTTTTATCACTGGAATCTGTGGTGTTGTGGATCCCACGGGGCTCAATTATAATTATGGCATAGGAGTCCCATTCAAACATGACACTTTATCAATATACTCACTTCAGATCCTTTAAGAAGATTTAATTGCTGGCTGCAGTAAAACAAATACGTATCTTACCCATAAAAACCTAGACCAGTGTTTCTCCAGGAATGGTAAGCGGATCCTCCATATCAGGATCACCTTCGGTGCATTTTTAACAGGCGCTCCAGGTGAGTGGTACATACTGCCTTTTGAGAAGCACTGCTCCAGACAATGCAAGAGGTTAGTTCAGAGCGAGAAAGTCCAGGGCAGGGGAAGAAAGGCTCATAGAAGTTCATGGATGTCGGTGGGTGGCCGAGGCCTTTCCAGGGTTTTATAGAGTGATAAAGCACAAGGTTCTCTGGGAAGACTTGACAGATATAAGATTAGAAAACATCGTTATGTATGAATTCGAAAATCTGTTAAACTTCGGGGTACCTTGCCTGGCTTCCTTGCTTTCCCATGTCCTACGCGCATGAGAATGGATATCCTTGACACTTGGACCCATTTGCTCTTGAAGGCAATAGAAATTCTAGCTGTGGTTCTTGCCTGTGGTTTTCCTTCTCTCTTGTGATTCCCATTCCAAGCGCCATGTCTCTTCTCTGAGTGTCTGGCAGACAATGGGGAAGGATATATGTGAGACTTTGCCCTCTCCTTGGGAGGATGGCTTGGTCCATTCCAGGCCTAAGAGTAGGGTCACATGTGATGTGTGCATTGCCACCACCAGCATAGAATTCAACTCATAATATCACCATGTGGTTGTTTGGTCATGAATTTGTCTCATTTTCTGCACTTATTCAATTTGTCCAGGTTTCAAATTTTGTAGCTTGTTCTAGTAAGTGCTGGTGGTGTAGAGACATGGACTGTGTCTTGTTTTCCATAGAGGTGACAAGGAGGAAAAAGCCCAAAGGACATCTGTATATTGATTAAAGTCAAAGCCAAACTATATAAAGTATTGCCATTTAAATTGCAATCTTTACCTTACCTACATCTCTCATCTGTTAACAAGTTTTTATAAACATCTGTATTTCTGTGTGTATGCCTGCAAGTGGTGTTGAATTATACATCTTTCTGCATATGAGTTACCATTACATGTGTGAATTTTCTTTTCTTAGCAACAGTATCAGATACAGAGATCACATATGATACAGAGAAGTACTATTGCTCTGTATCTGAATACTTCAGTCTCCAAAGTACAGGAAATTCCAGTACTAATATATCAAACAAGGGAGAAAGAGAATGATATAACAAGTAAAATATATCCATTACGAGGAAAGAAAGGTACCCCTTTCCTATCACTGTTGAAAGTGATATAATATGCTTTGTCCTGTGGACTGGGAGGTCTCCATTTCTACCTCCTTGGTCACCAAAGTCTCATCCTCCTTAACACTTGTACAGGGTCCAAAGGATCTGGGGGCTGATCTAGGAAGATGATATGACCAGGAGGTGGCAGTAGCACACACAGCTTTGTTGGGCAACTCTGTCAGATGTGCTTGTGGAAGAAGTCAGGGGCAGAAGGAGAGGAAAACAAGGGCACTTTCCAGGCAGTAAGGGCTCAGGGGGCTGGCTTGCCTGTCTTGGTGAGGTCATAGCACACTGGGAGTCTATAGGTCATGGAGTTTCAAAAGGCAGCAGCAGTTGGGGGTCCCATAACTATAAGGCTCCCATCTTTTCAGTGGCTAGCAGTTGTGGGGTGATGTTTTCTGAGCTATGCATGGGAAGCTGGCTCTAAGTGGTTAAATTATGTTTCAGGGGGCTAATTTTTAAATAATTGAATGTGTGAGAATTTTAGTTTGACACCTGCAGGCTTTTGAGTACCGAGTTCCAGGTGGGAGTGAAGAAAGGAACAAGCTGGGGCCCAAAGCATGGAGTGCCCGTCCATGATCTTAGGCTCATTTGCAGCACAACTTCTGGGGTGGTTACTGGGGCCTTTGCGGGTAGAGAAGAGCCCTGCCTGCAGGAGTAGGCATCAAGGCATGACTCTGACTGATACTCACTCTTGAGCAAAAGACCCTGGGGACAAGGTCGCAAACACACAGCATCTTTCCATGGGCATGTGACAGCAGAACAATTACCTAAATTAGGTATGATTGATTAGGGGGGGGATATCCATCTAAAACTTTAATAGATACGGTCGAATGTTCTCCAAAATTATTGTACCAACTTACCCTCCGACCACAGCATATGAGTACTAATGTCTGCTCGCCTTCACTCACAGGCTAGCTTTGTGATGAGCGCCATGGCTGTTTTCCAATGTTGGCATACAGAAGGAGGGCTAATATCTGTGAAAGTTTTTCGAATCAGTGTCCAGTTCATTCAGGATTTATGACAGTATTTTATTGAATGTACTGATGGTGGAAGTGGTAAGACCCAGGAGAAGAGTGAGTGTAGAAACATCTTCTGGTTGTCTTTAGATTGACAGTGAGAAGCCCTTTTTTTGATGACTATTTTGGTTAGTTTCCTGAGAGTTGACTTCTAGATTTCTGCTGAAGCAAACATATACAGATTATTCTTGCTGTTGCTGTCCTACTTCAGTTGCCATTTTAATTTGAATTTCTCTTACTAAAATTATTCCAGTTACCTTTCCTAACCCCCACACTTTGGCCGGTCTCTCTCTTTGCTTGACAGTCAAAAAACAGTGTTTGTCAGTTTTAATAGGGTGACACTTTAGAAAGACTGAATTTATGTTCTGGCCCTCACCTACATAATCCCATTCTCAAAACAGATGTGGAATTCATTCAGTGCATTGACTTCACACCAGAATTGATTACTTGAAGGAAAATAACTTTGAACTGAGCACAACAGAATCCCTCCTGCCCCCCCACCCCCAACCTGCCATTTGGGTCTTATTCATACTGGTACCCTAAAAATAGAAAAAGCACAACAAACACAAAGAACTTGACAGAGACTCCTGGGGAAGCAATGCTGAGAAGGTAGTAGGCAGATCATGAGAGGCTATGAGTCCAAGAAGAGACCTGGACTCTGGAGAAACCTGTGTTGACTCATACTACCCTTCCTCCCATCTCTCCTGTGGCTAGAATACCTGCTGCCTGCACTGGAAGAGCCTTCTGGGCAAGAACTTCAGGACTGCAAGGAACCAGAAGAACTGGAATTTTTTGACTTCAACCTAGGTAAGTGAGGGCTCATGCAATGCTCAGGAATAAACTAAAGAAAAATTAATCTTTACTCCCAGGGTAACAGGGTTTGAGATGGCACTTGGAAGTTTGTATCTTCCCAGCAGCATTGAGTATAACTCTTCGTAGTCACTAGTTCTCCATTCCTCTTGGAATATGGTGACATCTGCAATTTTTGTTCACAGTCTTCATTTTTATATTGGGAAAGAAAATGTGTCAAAGCGGAAAAAACAAGAGAGTATGTATCTATTTTCTGTTTCTTCAGACAGAAATGTACTTCTTAATCCCAATTTTCCAGAAGACTTCGAAGAGCCAAACTACCTAATGGGAAATCCCGCAGAGCAGCTACTCAGAGACCACGCACGTCCTCTCTATGATGAGAATCCTTCTCCAGGAGAGAGCGCTGAGGGGTCCAACCAGGAAGAACCTCTCAACCCCACAGGCCATGCGCAAAACAGTGCCCCAAAGAAACTACACCGATGTATTCAGTGTGGGAAAGATTTTCTTTCCAAAAAGGTTTTGAAGGGGCACCTGAAAATTCATTCAGGAAAGCTCCCTCATGGGTGCCCTGAGTGTGGGAAAAGATTCCTTCGTAGGTCAAACCTGCAAAGGCATCTTCGAATCCACACAAGAGAGGCGCCCTATAAATGCAGCGTGTGTGAGAAGCGGTTCAGTCAGTTGTCACACCTCACAGAACACCAGAAAACCTCTTCTAGTCAAGGAGTATCCACTTGCCCCAAGTGTAAGTCGCGATTTTGTAATAGAAAACAATTTACTCAACACCTGAGAATCCACACAAATGGAAAACCCCATAAATGCCAGAGTTGTGGAAAAACATTTAGACGCCAAAGAGACCTTAATTTGCACTATGGGTCACACACTGCAGAGAGACCATTTAGATGTGAGTATTGTGGGAAAAGCTATAGGCAGAGATCCAGCCTTGTTTTTCATTCAAGAATCCATTCCGGGGAGAAGCCATAGAAGTGCACCAATTGTTCTACAAGCGTCCTACTGAAAGCACACTCTAATATGCACTTTAGAGAGGAATTCTTTGAGAATTTGTTGAGAGAAACAGTTCCTAAGCAAAGTGACACGAATCTACCAAAGCTTTAACTTGCACTAGGCTGTCTTGGAAGAACAGTTTTGTTTGAGCTTATGCATTAGAACAGCTTTGTATTTTGCTGTGTTTAAAACCCACCTGCCAAGGCACATAAATTCTAGAGTATTTACTGACTCTTCCCACTCTTCTTGACATGATTATTTTCTGTCTAGGCAAGTCTTGTTTAATCTTTATGATGAAAATGTCTTGTGCCCAGCCAACCACGATATCGTTTGAATAAGGAGCATATAAATGCTGGCATTCCTTTTGGTTCTAGGGTCAATATTCCAATAGATGGGGATGTGCCCAATTGACCTGTATCTGTGCGATATTTCAGTCACGTGGAAATGGCTAGGCTGTTGCTGTTTGATTGCCACTGACTAGTAGTTGGAGCACCGTGCAGATGCTTCCCTGACAGTGCCAACAAGCACTTCCCTTGACTCTCACTTGCACTACATGTCAGAATCTCCTGTGCACCCACTGCTATGTTTATGCATCATTTGAGCCATGAACACAGCCCATTTCTGTAATGTGAGCACTTCCAAAGTTTAAGGGCAAGGGAAGATGTCTACCTCATAAAGTAGTGGGAAGGGCAGAGAATAGTACCCATGCACAAGTACTAGGAATATTGAGCGGCTTATAGAAGGGTGTAGACCCTACCTCCAATGAACTTCCTGTAAATTCTGTGTTTTCTTTCTTTGCTCTTTGGAATGATGAAAGCCTTGAATGCCACAAACTTTAAGCCCAGCTTGGATCACATGCCACAAAGCTTATTCAATGTTCTGTGTGTGATTTTATAATTATTTGTTATTACAGTTTTCATTTTATTTCCTTTCTGCCCCAAGAGTTGAACATTATCGATAATTTCCTGTGAAATTTTTGTTACAATGCAAAGTTATTAATAAATTTGGTTCATTCTACTTCTGCTTTAAATTTTATTTAGATTTTCTTGAAGACTCGTGTCCGATGACTGTGGAGACTATGGGTTCCATTTGTAGGGTACTCCCTGGGATCCTAGGAGAGGAATGGTTATGCCATCAGTTTATACTGGTAGCTATTCACCTTCTCTAAATACTGCCAAAATCTATGACAGATATCTTTTCCCACTCCTTGGCTTCTGGTTTCACTCACTTATTGGTGTCCCTTGATGAAGATAATTGCCCAAGTGTTACATAGGTCAACTTATTACTTCCCCTTTTATTATTAGTGCTGTTTGAATTCTGGTGAAGGAAAGTTTTGTCTACCCCAAGATCATGAACCTATTTCTACATTTTTCATTTTAAAGTTGTATTTTTTCACCTTACACATTGAGATCACATTTTACCTGGAGTTGGTTTCTTTTACAAGTGATGTAGGGTAGGGTTCAAGATAACTTTGGAAGGTCCTGCCGCTTGAGATTTTGTCCATGGCCTTTGGGTCTTAGCAAAAATTGAGATGCTAGGAGAGTGCTTTTACCAGCCTATACATGGATTTGAGCAAGTGTGTTATGCACAGCATCCCAGATGAATGGATGTCTCATACAAAGACCTGATGAAGAGTACAGACTGGCTGGAGGGAAAGTTAGGCAGAGGTCAGGTAATGGAGGGTCTAGTAATCTACCTGGTGGAGTTGGAATCTCATCCGACAGTCCGGAAAAAATCATAGACTCCAGTTGAGAAGTACTGGTGAGGAGTTCATTTTAGAAAGCTTACTGTGGCTCCTGGATGGGGATTAGGAGAGACAAGATGGGAGACGGGAAGATTAGTGAGAATGCTACTGCAGATAAGAAAGTGGACTGAGCTAATGACAGTGGTGTGCAGATGAAACAGAAGATAAGAATTCAGGAGAATTAAGAGGCTGAATCCACAGTCTCAGATGACTGACTATATATGGGGCAGGAAGGTGTGTGACAGCCAGTTCTGTGTCCTGAGCATCTGGAGTTGGGAGACTGGAAGAAAAGCTCAGGAAAAGAGAATGAAGGCCCTCTTAGCCTGTAACTCCATGGTCTCTCATTTAAACTCATAGAGGTTTCATTCCTGTCATCCTGTTTGCTCTCTTGTACATTGTCTCCCGCCCTCAATGATTCATTCCTTTGATGGTCTTTGGGTGCCCATTATGTTTTAGATAACATCATAGGTACTGAGGATGGCAGGGCCTCAGGCTTCAGGAAAGTCCCAGGTTAGGAAGACAAGACTAAAATTTAAGCAGAAAATTCTTCATCAAGCTAGTAAGTCCAGTAATAAACTAGTATGCATAAGTTAATATTGGAGGGCGGTACAAACATTCAGTTGTAAGATAAATAAGTACTAGGGAGGTAATGTACAACATGATGGCCATAGTTAACACTGCTGTGTGGTGTATAGGAAAGTTGTTAAAAGAGTATATCCTCAGAGTTGTCATCATTCGAAAAATCTTTTTCTTTCCTTATCTTCTTTCTTTTTATTGTATCTAAATGAGAGAATGAATGTTAGCAGAACCTATTGTGGTCATCATTTCACAATATATGTAAATCAAATCGCTGTACACCTTAAACTTAAACAGTGATACATGTCAATTATTCCTAAATAAAACTGGAAAATAGAAAGCAAGTAAGAGAAACTTAACATTTTTTAAATTTCTCATTGCCCTGTGATACAGGAATCCCCCTGTAGCTAGTTATCCAGAAGAACTGAAATCAGCTTCTCCATGAGATATTAGCACCACAATGTTCATAGTAGCAAGACTGGCAAGAAGCAAGAAGTGGAAACCACCAGATGAGAAGTATTGGTAAGGTATGAATTTTAGTCAAGTTCAACAGATGAATGGATTTTTAAAAAAATGCAGGGTGTTCTGTCAATGGAATATTATTCAGCCTTAAAAGACAAGGACAGGAGAATCCAACATGGCGGCATAGGTAAACACCTACTCTGCTGCCTCACACAACAATTTCAAAACTACAACTAACAGACAGAAGGGACAGCATCTAGAACCACAGGAAATCTGGCTGAGTGGAAATTCTACAACTAGAAGGAAAGGGAGGGGCTCACAGAGACCCAGAGGAGCTGCAAAGAGCTGAGGTACGGAGACACACATGTGGAGAGAGCAGGTGCCAGAGTACCTGGCTGGCTTTCTCTGGCGGAAGGGAGACAGAGACCCCGAACTGCATTGAACCCCTTATCCTAGGGCACTGAACCCCAGGTCCAGGCGAGACTCATATGGAGGAGTTTGGACTGTGAAAAGGGAGAAGTGCACAGAAATTTAGGGGAGTTGCGAAAGGGCAGAAGTCTCCTGGAACGCACAGCACTGTGCACAGAAGACTGACTGCTGATTGTGCCGCTGAGTTTCACAAGTGGGCAGGAGACAGTGTCTCCCAACTGCACCACTTCTAACTCCACTGAACCCCAGTTTCGGGCGAAACCCTGGGGACCCAGACTCATAAGGTCCTGGAGCGCAGGGGAGCCAGTAAGGCAGCAGTCTAGAGGCACTGGGAGTGAGCACAGGGACTGCTCTAGTGATTACCCAGAGTCACGTGAGACCCAGGGGCCATGGAGGGTGGGGCCGACTGGAAGGCAAGGCAGTCCATTAAGCCTTGAGACTCCACCCATCCCAAGCTCAACAGAGAGGCTTTTGCAGTTTTGCAAGTCTTGTATCATAAGGCTGAATCCAACACAGAAGTTCTCCCGGCATAGTGAAAATGCAGAGACAAAGGAAGAGATCACAAACAAAAGAAATGGAGGAAAACTACTGACTGGATATAGAGTTCAAAAACACGCTTATAACGTTTTTCAAGAATATCCTAGAAAAGATGGATAAATTTAGCAAAACCCAAGAGGGGATGAAAAAGGACCAACCAGAAATTAAACATACACTGACTGAAATAAAAAATATTATACAAAGACCTAACAGTAGAGTAGAGGAAGGCAAGAATCAAGTCAAAAATTTGAAATATAAAGAATCAGAAAACACTCAACTGGAAAAGCAAGAAGAAAAACGAATCCAAAAATGTGAAGATAATGTAAGGAGCTTCTGGGACAGCTTCAAGCATACCAACATCCGAATTGTGGAGGTGCCAGAAGAAGTGAGAGAGCAAGATACGGAAAACCTATTTGAAGAAATAATGACTGAAAACTTCCCACATCTGGTGAAATAGACTTACAAGGCCAGAAAGTGCACAGAACCCCATATAAAAGGAATCCAAAGAGGACTACACCAAGACACATCATAATTAAAATGTCAAGAGGAAAAAACAAAAAGAGAATATTAAAAGCAGCAAGATAAAACAATTAATTACCTACAAGGGAGCACCCATATGATTGTCAGCTGATTTCTCAACAGAAACTATGCAGGCCAGATGGGAGTGGCAAGAAATATTCAACATGATGGATAGCAAGAACCTACAACCAAGAATACTCTATCCAGAAAAGCTATCATTCAGAATTGAAGGGCAGATAAAGAGCTTCACAGATAAGAAAAAGCTAAAGGAGTTCATCAACTCCAAACCAGTATTATATGAAATACTGAAAGTTACTTTTTAAGCAGAGGAAGAAGAAAAAGGTAAAAGATAAAAAATTATGAACAACAAATATGTATCTATCCACATGTGAATCTAAAAATTTGATCAACAAAATAAACTGGTGAATATAATAGAATCAGGAGCAAAGAAAGAGAGTGGACTGATAATTCTCAGGGGAAAGGGGTGAGGGGGACGTGCCGGGAGAGACTGGACAAAAATCATACACCTATGAATGAGGTCAATGGGGGTGAGGTAAGGGTAGAGGGAGAGATGGGAGCTGGGTAGAAGGGAGCTATGGAGGGGAAAAAAAGAGAAACAAATGTAATAATCTTAATAATAAAGATTTAATTTTAAAAAAAATATACAAGGACATTCAGCAAATGTAGCAGCATTAATGAACCTTGAAGGCATAATGCTACGTGAAATAGGTCAGTCACAGAACAACAAACACTGCATCTTTCCACTTATGTGGGAAATCAAAAATAGTCACACTGTTTAGAATCAGGGTAGAATGGTGGTTACTAAGAGAGAGGGAAATGGGGAGTTGCTACTCTGTGGGATTAACGTTTACATTATGCAAGCGGAGTAAGTTCTGGAGATCTGCTCTACACCTTGGGCCTATACTGCACTCTGCACTTAAAATTTTTAGGAGGGTAGATCATGTGCAGTGTTCCAACCATAATATTATAACTTTTTGTTACCCCTCACCTGAGGTTATTTTTCCATTAATTTTAGGGAGAGTAAAACGGAGAGAGGGGTGTGTGTGTGTGTGTGTGTGTGTGTGAGAGAGAGAGAGAGAGAGAGAGAGAGAGAGAGAGAGAGAGAGAGAGAGAAGAGGGGTTGTGGAGATTGTGGCACCCTTTGTCAGCTGCTCTGGAGACTCAATGGGGTTAACTTTTTTTGCATCAGGGGCTGAACGGGAGAAAAAAGGCAATCCTTCTAGTCTGGAGGTTGGAAAGGACCCAAGGGATTGTTCCTAGCAGGCTGGGTTGAGCCTGCACAGGTGGAGGAAGGAAGATAGATGGCTGGGCGTGGTTGTCACAAAGCCACCGGAAATGAGTCTTCCTTTTCCGGTTGGGGCCCGATCCACATACCGCGACCTTAAAATGGC
>PVJN01040218.1:0-19401 GCA_004026805.1 Lasiurus borealis | reverse complement strand
CCATTTGACTTGCATTATCAAGCCCTATCTAGGTAATTAATCTCACCAAGTATCCAATTTCAGCCTTTATTGCTGGCAGGCAGGCCTCCTGAATTATGTGTGCTTGAATGGGTCTTGGGTCTTTACCAGGCAGACCCTGAAAGAGATCTGAGGTCTTCCAAATGCTGGAACCATGCCTTAGAAGTGTGTTTTTTTTTTTGTATTGTGATTAAATTATACTTGATGTCACAAGTACACTTCCATATTCAATGAAACCTATAGATTATTATAATCAGGAAAACCTTCACTTCTAGGCATGGCCAATCTGCATGTCATTTTGTATGTGGTAGATATGTGCTAAATTTTCACTGTAGCTAACATCTGTATCGATCTGCTGATATAAATTTGCCACAGTTACCACCTAAAAGTTTTGGGTTAAAAATTGGTTAGGTCAAAATTAGAATGACTTACAATTAATGTCATTTCTACAATATACTCTGTTTTCTATAATTTTCTTTATTTTGAATTAAAAAATATCTCACTTTTTATGTTTTCCCTATCTTTTTGTTTTGATGATATTAATTCCTTTCTTCCTTACACTGATTGATGTTAAAGTTCAATGAAATTACCAACTTAGTTTGCACACATACATATACAATAATTCTAAAATATATAATTTGCTTTTCTGTTATAGTTTTGTTTTATAATTTAATGAACACATTAAATAAGTGATTTATAATTTTCTAACTTAGAAATTATGTTTATAGTTTATATAGTGTTTTACTCCAAAGACATTTGAAAAAAAAATGAGCTCCTTGAAAAATCAAATTTAAAATATAATATCAATTCATTGGCTGTCTGTTTGAAGATGATGTCTGACAACATTTTAAGTCAAAGATTGCCGGGTTAGCAGAAGGAAGTCAGTTCAATCTGTAGTAGACCTGTAATAGGTTATAATGTTTACATAGTAAGATCTGGTGAAAAATTTGTACTGATGATACCTAGGAAAAGATAGCTACTTTTTCATCTTCTGTTATCAATACTATATTATTAACTCCGTAAGTCTTTGTTTCTAGCCCTTACCTCTCTCACAAAGCCCGGCCCTGTACCTCTGCAAGGCCATAGGTCATGATGTTATGAGTATTTCATTGTCAAACAAAACTCTACACAGCTACAATTTAAGTTTATTTCAAAAATATATTTTAATGTGTAGCTAAAATTTAACCCTTTGTTTTTTTATGAAAATAATTGAATACCTTTAATATGATCTATGATAAATATGGATTCATTAACCATTTAACATTACTTTCTAAAAATCACGTAGTGTTTATTTATCGAAATGTTTCCCTTGTTCTTTAGAAATAAATCTCCTGTTTTTTTTATTAATATATATTATTGATTTTTTATAGAGAAGAAGGGAGAGAGATAGAGTTAGAAACATCGATGAGAGAGAAATATCCATCAGCTGCCTCCTGCATGCCCCCTACTGGGGATGTGCCCACAACCAAGGTACATGCCCTTGACTAGAATCGAACCTGGGACCTTCCAGTCTGTAGGCCAATGCTTTATCCACTGAGCCAAACCAGTTTCGACTCTCCTGTTTTTTGTTTTGTTTTTTTCACAGTGATTTAATTGCAAGAATAAACATATTTTACCATCCATGATATTTTTGGAATGGACATGCAATAATTTAATTCAATATTATTTTGATTATATATGTTCATACTAATTGCTTATAAGCTACAAGACAGTTTAACTCAGGATTTAACGAGGTCTGGAAGATTCATGATGAATGGTTCATTATTGCGAATTTCTCCATAAAGTGTGTGCATGCACACATATGTATGTACATACACACATGCACACCCAGATGTATATATTATGTATGGATATGTATAAATACGTATTATAAATTTTAAATATATTATTTCCTCTATGAATATACTATTAATGTATACTAGCCCTAATAGTTGAGTATAGAGTATTTCTTAAGTAGTTAGGTAGATTTGCTCTTTTTTTTTAATATATTTTATTGATTTTTCTCAGAGAGGAAGGGAGAGGGATAGAAAGTCAGAAACATCGATGAGAGAGAGACATCGATCAGCCGCCTCCTGCACACCCCACACTGGAGATGTGCCCACAAGCAAGGTACATGCCTCCTACCTGAATCGAACCCGGACCTTTCAGTCCGCAGGCCGATACTCTATCCACTGAGCCAAACTGGTCTCGGCAGATTTGCTCTTAAATATTAATATCCAACCAAAAAATGTATGGCCTATTGTTATACTTTTAGAAAATGATGGTAAATATCTGTCCTTACTATTTAGTTTATTTTTGGCACTTCTGGATCATGAGAGTCTATGTTTTCAGTAAATGGTATTTGTTCTCTGTTATACCATTTTGAGTTGTGAGTATAACAAATATAAATAATTTAATGTGTACAGATAAAGGAATTGAGGGTTAAACAAGAGAGACTATTGAATAAAATCTTGTAGTGTATCAATAGGGTCTAATTTAAAAATTTAGGAGTATTTGTTGATTAAAAACATTTTATCTTAGTAATTTTGCTTCTCTTCTCTATATTGTTAGATGTAGATTTTTCTCATTGTATTGACTTGCCAAAAATATGTATTGCTTAGTCTGTTTATGTAGTCAATAAACATATTGAGCTGAGCAGATTACTCACCTACATCAAAATAAAAGTGTCTCTAAAAGTGCATATAGAGACTTAAAAGACATATCAGACAAGTTGGACTTAGTACTCTGGATTTCAAATCAGAATATTTCAGTTCAGGTTACCAAGTTTCATTTTGATCTTGGACAAGTAATGCAATCTCTATATTTTACTGTTAAAACGGTATTATATGAAGCAATACATGAACAGTGTATTATAAAATAAAAACACTGCAGTTTTCAGATGGTGGTGTTGATATAACAGAATGGAGTTTTGAGGAGCTGTTCTATAAACTAACCTGACAAAGCACAATCTTAGTAAAATTAGCAAATGAATGCTGATTGTAGTACAACTTAAAGTTGGCTTAATGCTCACCAAATGTAGCCTCCTCAATAATCAGGACCACAAAACTACAGGCATTTCTATAAACCTATTTCTGGCCAAAATCATCATAATTCAGGGAATTACAGAATTAACAAGAGCTATATATGTCTTAAAATTAACTTTGAATTCTTAAGGCACTATCTCACAATAAATTAGTTTTCGTATTGTTATGCTTTTAGAAAATGATGGTAAATATCCGTTATCTTTTATTTCTTTTTCTGAAAAAATTAAGTAGTGCAGAGGGAACAACGGGGGGAAGAAGAAAATATATGTAATACTTTTAAAATTAAAGAATTAAAAGTAATCATAATTGTGGGAACCTCTTTCCACGTCCCACGTGGTTCAGGGTTCCCGGTTCAGGGTTCGGGTTCTGAAGGAGGCTGCAAGCAAATAAAAAGAGAGACTAGAGAATATTAATTTGGAGATATTGTGGGGGGGGGGGCAGGCGGGAGCCTTCCTCTAGTGGAAAGGACTGCCACTTGCTCTGGCCTTTTTCTCCCTTTTATTAAGGCTTTGGGACACATCCATAGCCTTTAGGCAGGAAATTACAATAACATAAATTAACATGAAACAAACAGGTAGAGGCTGCTTCAGCTAATAATGTTTCAACTAAACAGTGAGTGATGAGCTCTGACCTTTCAGAACAATTAAGGTTGACCAGCATTCTAGTCTCCTATTCATAGTGAGACAATGTTTGTTTTCCAGCAAATAATAACCACAGCAAACCTCCATTTACAAAAAAGAAATTAAAAATTAATAATGCAAAAATACACGTGCTTGATATGGATTATATAAAACATTTGTTTAATTTTTTATAAAATTTAATCCTCAGGTTATATAGATAAATATTATAACTACATATACTTTACTGCTCTATCAGAATACAGGGTCTTTCCACTATTTGCCCCATTTTTAATTTTATTTTGTGACTAACATATAAAATTGAAAAGATTGTAAAGGTCAATAATTTTTAGTTGTTAAGGTTTTAAGATATATTTAAGTATGCATCTCCATTAAATAATAAGAATAAAAAATGACCCATCTTTGTTACTATTGAATACTATTCAATATTCAGCTTTAGTTTATAAGTTTGAGAAAATTTTAAATATTTGGGAATGAAATTTAAGCAAATTTATGACAAACTGGTATTAGGAGAAATATGTTTTATTGGAATACCAATTTAGAGAGAAAGTTGAATTTTGAGGTTCAAATATGGTATACAGTTATACAGTCCCGGGAATATTCCTTTGTGTAGCTCTGTATGAGCTTATTAAAATATGTACCAGAAAATTGTTCTCACGCAGTGTATCTCTGATTGGTTTCTACTTTTCCTTTGGTTCTTTCTGTGTTGGCTAGAAAATGAGCCCTTGACTACACCGTTCATGCACATACACCGTACTTAGTCTACCTTCAACTATTGGGTGGGGGTAGGAGGTTGTGGGCAACAAGAAATGGGAAGCCAAAAGATATAAACATGTATTCTATGTTTGGACAGAATAGTGTGTAACAGCAGTTTCAGACTGACCTATATAACTCAGTTTTTCCCTTTACCTTTTTTCTGCCCTCAGGGCCGGGGGCGGGGGGCGGGTTTGTTGTTGATGGGGATTTCTGGCAACATGACAATATTCTTAAGCCTCCTGTTTAGACTTTTATGCTGTTTGACATGTTAGCTCTCTTTACTTTTGATCCTCCCTCTCACCCCCCTCTCTTTGTCTCTCTTCTTCCTGCCCTTCTTGCCCTCCCATTTGTTTTGGTGGTGAGCAGCTAGGCACAGCAAGGAGGATGCTACCATAGGAAGCCACTAGTCAAGTATCACAAGAGTCTTATAAATGGTGAACAAAGAACAAGTTTTCTTCCTGAGAATTCATTTCTTGGCCTCTGGGGTGGGGCTTCTTTTTTTGTCCCGTGGCATTCCGTCCCCTCTCTGAGGGACATCTCATCTGAGAGCTGCAGGTTTGAGATCAGTGGTGAGAATAACAAGAGTCCTGTCGGTGATACAGTCCTGTTTGATGTGGAAAAGTTTTGGGGTATTTTATTTTCCTGATAGAGTTCTTTGACAGAAATCTCTCAATATCTACTAAGTACATTTATACAGATGTATTAAGTGTTGTTGTTTTTTTTAATAGGTGTTAGAGGTCCTTGAAAAACAGATTTTCTTTCCTGTAGACATTTTTTTAAATGAAACACTGTTTTTGGGGTCCAAACTCATTTTATATTTGTAAAGGTAGCTTTTTCTAAGAGTACATTTAGTCAAAGCACTACCCACAGAAAAGCAGGTCTAGTGTCTAATCTGTATTCCGAAGAATAAAAGTGGAGTCTTTTGTTACAGCCGTATTCAACCAGTGTGTAAACACATCCACTTACTACAAGATCTTGTGATTTTGACCTTTTGGAAATGGTGTGCGGTCACGGGAACCTTGCTTTTGATCACTGGTAATCTTTGACATTATTGAGCAACCTTATCCTGGAGGATCTTTCTCTAGTGTTCGGAGTCAGTCTCCCATGGGAGAAAGTAAGGGCTTGAATTCTGGTTTTGGAAACAAAGCAGCAATACACTCTTCTGTTGTTGAAGATATCTTCCATAAAGATTCTCACTGTAGTGAATGTGCCTTCGGCCAAATGCAGTAAAGCGACACCATCAGTCACTTTTAATTACTGGTTTATACTTCACACATGCCTTTTTCCTAAGGACTCCTAGCCCCTATCCCTTTCCATAGCAAACAAAGGAACAGGTTGGCTGATAAAAGCTTCTTGTTGTTCTTTTTTTCTCTCTTTATTTCCTGTTGTATATTATAAAGGGTATCCAGTTTATTTATATATATATATATATACAATGAACATCTTTCAGATTTATTGTAAAATTGTTAAATTTGAAGAAGGATGCTATTCAAAGCAAGAGGTTCTTTTCAGCTGCTTCCAGTATCTGGTAAGGAATTTGTTTTGGGAGAAAAAATGTTTTCTCCTTTATTTTACAAGGTGTAAAAGGCTGTGTCTAGCTGTATATTTAACTACCCACTATGTTTTCAAAGGGAAGGACACACTGTGTCAAAGCAGTTTGAAACATGTGGTAAATGATAGAGTCTGAAACTGTCATGTATGCCTTGAACTTGCCTGGTTTACTGATGATAAAGTCATTAAAGTGAAGGTAAGGAATGTTCCCCTGGGCAACCCTAAAAACCAAGGACAATGTTGTAAACAAAGTTATATGATGGCTGGCGTTATTTTTTCCTTATATTAAATGGCCTTACCGAAGTTGAAAGTCTTAAACGTTTTGGTCCTGAGAACAATATGTGACCTATATAACTTTCCTCTCTTTTGTGATACTACTTTAAGTGTGATTTTAAAACATATAAATTACAATTAAACATCATCCATTTTGTTTTGGATAAAGAGGGTAATATCTGTGCCTCTTTGCTAGGTTATAGAGAGAAAGACACTTCATATGTCTGTCTCTCTCTATCCTGGATTCCAGAGTAGGAGCAATGATAACATCTGACATGCTTCTTTGGACATTTTTTCCTAACATTAAATGGTAAATTTGCTCCCTAGTAATTGGAAAGTATTTACAATTGTAGGTATAATATGTAAGTTAGAGAATTATCTAAAAATGTATAAAATTAATATAAGTAAAAATATAAAATTATTTTATTATTTTAATGAATTTGAACCAACCCCTTAAAAATAAATGCTTTCAACAGTTTATTTACTTTTGAACTTTGTCAGCTTATATTATTGATTTAATCAGTTTACTTGAAAATTCAATAATATTTTTACTTAATTATATTAAGAATTTAAGGTAGTTAAACAAATATCTCTAGTGTTTGCCTTCAGAATTTAAGGTGTATGGTTAGAATGTGAACAGAACTGCTTATTTATAAAAAAAACTTGCTCACTTTTGCCTTGCACAGATATATTCCCCTATGCAGCACAGAAATTAAATTTTATTAAATTTATAGTTGAGTTCCTATGTAGAAACTGCATATAATTAAAATGTAAGCCAGCTAGCAAAGAGAGAAATGGAATTTTCCATTATTGTAAAAGTTTATATCAGATTAATGATTACAAATACTTAAAGTTCACATTCTATAGATAACTGATAATTTTAGTTATAGCCAGAATGAACAGAAATGTAACTTGTCAGAGTAAGGATAAGAAGAGTAATGATTTCCATTATTGCATTTATTTTGTGACATTATTATTACTTTATTAGAGGCCCGGTGCATGAAATTTATGCATGGTGGGGAGGGGAGTCCCTCAGCCCAGCCTACAACCCTCTCCAATCTGGGACCCCTTGAGAGATGTTGAACATCCCTCTCACAATTCAGGACTGCTGGCTCCCAACTGCTTACTTGCCTACCTGCCTGGTTGCCCCTAACCACTTCTGCCTGCTAGCCTGATCACTCTCTAAACACTCCCTTCCTAGCCTGATCGATGCCTTAACTGCTCCCCTGCCAGTCCATTGCCCCTAACTGTCCTCCCTGGCAGGCCTGGTCACCCCCAACTGTTCTCCCCTGCAAGCCTGGTTGCCCCCAACTTTCCTCCCCTGCGGGCCGGGTTTCCCCCAACTGCCCTCTTCTGCCAGCCTGGTCACGCCTAACAGCCCTCCACTGCCGGCCTGATCACCCCTAACTGCCCTCCCCTGCAGGCCTGATTCCCCCCCAACTGTCCTTCCTTGCAGGCCTGGTCCCCCCAACATCCATGTCCTGTAGGCATGGTTGCCCCCAACTGCCCTCCTTGCTGGCCATCTTGTGGCAGCCATCTTGTGTGTTGGAGTGATGGTTAACTTGCATATTATTCTTTTATTAGATAGGATTAATTTTCTCAAGAAAACTTATCATTCATTTTTATTTATTGTGTGCTTGATTAATTCCCACTTCTCAGCTCCCACAAGGTCTGCTGAGTTCCACTGTAAACATATTTTGAGTACAATTCTGTGAAAATATTCTTATACAAGTACTCTTATTAAAAATGTATTCTAAAGTCAACAGCTAACAAGATTAGGTGAGTAGAAGGTGCATAATACATATTTCTTGAGAAAATATATTAATACATGATTTATATTGAGTTGAATTATATGAGTAAATGTGCCTTAGAATTGTCTATGTTCCCCTTAAAGCAGGCTTGCTATAATGAAAGTATTGGCTTGTGAATACTATGGAACATCTAAAATGACAGAGTGTTCACACTAGCTGCTGAAAAACTAAATGTACAATGTATTTGAATTGCTATTTGCCACACACACACACACACACACACACACACACACACACACACACATATTGAGAAGCTTATTGGATGAGAATCCACCATTGCCTCGATAATTTGTATATTTCAGGTGAAGTAATTCTTTCTCAATTATTCAGACTATTTCTTTAATTCTCCATGATCATTTCTGTGAAAAATATGTGTTTGTACATGAATAAATCTACTATTCATTCTAGAAGGAACCTCTTTTTCTAAATAAGTTCTAAAATAATAAAAGACCTATGTTTATGTTTGATTTGAATGAATCCCAGGTCATGCTTTTTATATTCGTTTTCTGCTAAAGATAATATCTGCGTATTCCAGAAGGCATGTGTTCAAGAATTGCAGAATTTGGAAAGGGTTTATGGGTGAAAAAAACTGATAAAAGACATTCTAAGTTAGCTAGAAATAAATCATTGGAGACCTTAAATATAGTTTTATTATAGTAGTGTGAACATATATATGGAAAATAAAACTAGAGAAAAACTATTAGGACATCTTTGTTTACTTCTTTTTCTAAAGTACAGTGATATCCCCATTTGCAGTATTCTTATTTATACCTTTTTTTGGTCAAAAGCTATACCTAAGCCCTAAGATTTACTTCATTCATATATTGTCATATTTACTCTCCAATGTTTGTGATATTTCAAATAGTTAATGCTGTATGGAAATGTTTGATTTATATGCTTACTTTTGAATGTGAACTTGATCAGACAGATCTTCTAATTAAAGCCATTTAAGAAATACTTGACATTGATTAGGTGTGCATGTTTTCCACATTGTAAAGTCCCAAGACCAGTTCCAGAATAAAGAGCCAATATGTTTTTGCCCTCTTTTGAAATACCCTCTAGGCTGATGCCCAGGCTAACAAAGAAGAGAAGAAACAAAATTGTTTGCCTTCAAATAGAGTCACTTTCTTACCATGATTACCACTTTATGCACTGTTTCAAAAATAATTTTAATGGGCATGTTTAACATTGTAAAACAAGGCTTATTCCAATTTCATTTAGTAATCTCCCCTCTTCTTCTCACTGTGATATTTTTCTTCATTCCCCCCAAAGCATAGTTTTTTCCTTTGAGCAATATACAGTGATAGGCCTGCTTATATTTCAGGTGAGAATTTACATTTTAATACAGGGCAGACCTCATTTTATTGTGTTTTACTTTATTGTACTTTCAGGATGTGTTTTTTACAAATCGAAGGCAAGACCTTCCACAGGTAAAATTATTATGTCTTGCTTTATTGCAATATTCATTTTTTTCAGTGATTTAGAATCAAACCTGCAATATATCTGAGGTATGATTGTAATTTAATTCAATATAATTGCTTAGTGTCTTCTGCTCCAAGCATGAAACTTCAGGGGTTTTTGTTTGTTATTTTGGTGTTTGTTGTTGTTGTTGTTGTTGTTTGTTTTGTTTGCTTGTTTTATATCTCTTCAGCTGTTGAGTACTGGAAAGAAGATAGCAATTTGACCTAGTTGACTTCTGGTTGTGCCTCTACTTCATTGTTTGAAGTAGACTATGCATATAGAAGATTATTTTATAAGATAGTTATCAAACATATTTGAGCCCTGCCCAGTGTTTTCAGTGGTCGGTCCTTGTATTGAAGGGTCACTGGTTCAATTGCTGATAAAGGCCATGCATGTACTTTGGTTGCAGGCTCAATCCCGCCAGGCCCTGTTATGGTGTGTGCAGGAGGAACAAATCGATCTGTCTCTCTAACATAGATGTTTCTCTCTTTTCTTCACCCCCCCCACCTTCTAAAAAATAAATAAATAAAAATATTTGAGAAAATCCAGCAAGTACTAAATTTATTTAACCTCAGCCATACTTTCTAATGGATGCCATGTATACTTTGGGAAATGTCTCCCTATTTTCAAAATTCTACAAAGAATAGCTATTTTGGAAAAGTATGTGAAAAAATTCAAACCTATCAGAGTCCATAATTCATAGCATGGCACTCACATTTTTTATTAGGTGAGTAACATTCCTGAAGATCTTCTGAACCATATGATATTGCTGTATTAGAGTGACTAAAAATGACGATTTTATTTCCATATTTGCATTCATATTGCTTTTGGTCTGGCTTAGATATTACATGACAAAAGTTTCCAAACTTTTATGTTTGAAATAAAAGCTACTAATGATCAGCAATTTAAATTTTTAGTTATTTTGCTTAAAAGATGAATGATAAATATTTTATGGGCCATGCCTCATTCAGAATTTGAGAACACACTCTGTAGTTACCTATCTTACATATTAATTGCATCATTACAGTACAGATTTGAAGAAAGAAGATATTTATTCAGTGTAACTGATACTGAAATATAAAATTTCAAATTGAGACAAAATTAAAAGTTAATAATAACAAAAAACACACATCACTTTATTAACCTCAGTTTCATAAGAAGCAGCATTTGTGTGTGATAAAGAGGCAGTGATCTGTGTGCAAGATCCGAGGAGACTTTCACAAGTGTATGAGTCCTCACTACACGTTGGTTTTAATCAAGGAAGATAACATAGATTTTTATAAAGCAGTTTTAGTTCATTTGTTCTACAAAATGGGCTCTTTTTCTCTTGCTTTCTTAATTTGATCTTTAATTAGGAACTTAGAACTTTGTCTCTTTTGTTGCTTACTGAAAGCATTTTGTTAACCATAGTGTGTGTGTACTTTACTTTAGGAGACAATGCCATCTTGCACCCCTGTGCCCCCAGAGAACCTGCCTCCTCTGGCGAGGTTGTGTGCCTAGAGGGAGGCATTGAGTATGTGGGGCTTCCATGGGAATCCCTTAATGAGAATGTATTATTGCCCAGAGTGGACAGTGAGCCTGTGACGCTTTAAAATTGCTATAATGCAGGAACCAATGTCCTAAGAGAAATCTTGTTATCCAATGATAATAATGCTACCTCTGTTTTGAGTGGGGGGAAATCAACAAAGTGTGACATACGGTGTATTTGTAAGAAGGTGTGGATTCCATCACGCCAAAATTCTCTCCAACTGGTGAAAATTCAGTAGTGAAATGATTTCTCTTAAGACTTTTCTTCATTTTTTTTATCATTCAAAAATCTTTATTCGGCATTCACAAATGCTATGCATTATTTTCGGTTCTGATAAAATGCAGCAGACACATACACAAAAATCTGCCCTGAGCTTTCAGTGGGAATTACATACACAGATTAGAACACACAAACATATAATAGGTGTATAGAATATTGAAAAATTAGACGATGTTATCCAAATAAACAAGGTAAGAAAGGCATGAGCAGAGTTTCAGAAACGCAGTTTTTCATAGGTCGTCAGAAAAGGCTTCGTTGAGAAGATGACAATTGAAAAAAAACCTGAGTTTGGAAAGAAAAACCAACAAAAGGAACAGTGTGCCAAGATCCTGAGGAAAGAATACACTTGGTGTTTTCAGTGGAGAGGTGAGTATAGCTGGTGTGGAGAGATGTAAGAGAGTAGAAGAGTTCAGGTGTTAATGAAGGCGGAGGATATTGTGCTGGTCCTCCTAGGTCATTATAACCACTGGCTTTAGATGGAAATGGAAAGCCATTGGGGATTTGAACAGAGGAGTGATATCTATCTGCTCCCATTTAACATGATTGTTTGGTTGCTATGCTAAGAATAGGTAAGAGGGACTCAGTGATGGCAGCAGGAGATTACATTGGGTGCCTATTGCGGTATTCTAGAAGAAAATGGAGTTGGCTTGCGTGGAATATTAGCAAGGGGATGGAAGGAGTGGTGGTCAGAGTCTGGATGCATTTTGAGTATAGAATCAACAAGATTAGCTGACTCTGGAATGTGAGATATTAGAGAAAAAGAGAGACCAAGAGTGCCTCTGAGAGTTTTAGCCTGAGCAACTGAAAAGGTGAATTTACTAATAACTCCGGTGCAGGGGAACAGGTGTGTGTGTGTGTATATGTGTGTGTGTGTTACACATGGTTGGATTTATTGTATATTTTATTTCTTGGTTCACGTCAATGAGAATACAACAGAGAAGGGCTATTTCCAGGAACAGCGAGTTTGAAGGGGTCAGGCTTGAATCTCAATCTATAACCTCAGTTTTGCAGACGCTTAGTTTAAGAGGTCTGGAATTGCTTCTTATTGGACATACAAATGTGGAGTTCATGTGCAAGGTCTGGGTTAGTGGGATATAAACCTGGCATTGTCAGTATAGATATGAAATTAAAATAATGAAACTAAACAAGGTAATAGAGTTAGTACAGCTGACATTTGAAAAGAGGGTTTAGCTCTGAGTTTTGAGGACACTGGATGATGTAGAACAATTAGAAAAAAGTGACAGAGAAAGAACAGCCAGTGAGAGAGGAGCATTCAGTTTAATGCCCTGAAAACACAGAAAGTGCTTCCGGGAGCAGGCAGTGATCTGTGCTAAACAAATGCCAATAGCCCTGCAAGGGGAGGTGTGGGAGCTGCACTTTGGATATGATGAACTCCCATCTCAGGTCGCAGGAATCTGTAGACTAAGGGTGGCTGGCGCTCCGCTCTGCTCTTCTCCACACTTGTCACCCCCACCTCAGAGTATTGTGCACCAGTGAAAAGTAACTCACAATCATATCATGTGAATGCCAGTTAAGAGGATGGGTAAAGCTTACTTGGAAAAAACTGAGGAAGATAATTGCATGAATCTTCACAAAATTATGAGGTTTATATTGCAGAAAGTTTTAGTTACAATGTGTCTGTTGTTTTCCTTCCATTCGTTTGTTTATTCATTAAATAGTGCATGCCTATGAGGTGTCAAACACTCTGCTAGCCACTGGAAATCAGGTAGTATGCAAGGAAGACAGGATCATAGTGTTCATGGAGTAGACTGAAGAATTTTAGTTCAAAACTGTGATATTTAATGATGAGATCCCAGGTCTCTGTGTATTCCCACAGTAATACGAAACTCGCTCACTAAAAGTGAAAGGGGAAGGGGATATAATCTTACTTTAAAAATTCAAAGAACAATGATTTCTCAGTTTTAAAAGTTGCTTTCTGTAACTGCTCCTGCTTATAATTTCTAGCAAATTACTAGAAATCATCACAAATGGGGAATTTTAGATCACATGAGAGTCAGCCTTCCTTCTAAGTTCAAGGTATAATATTCACTAGATATTTAATACCCATATTAAAATCATTTAGGATCAGCTTTCATATACTATTAAATGACATTGAATATTGTGGAAATGTTTTATTGATATTCAGGTTATGTTTTCACTCATTTCTTAAGCAAACTTTTATTGAGTATTTACTATATGTCAAGTTATTTGCTGTGAGCTGGGGATTCAGTGGTGAATGGTAATAGTGTCTCACAGAACCTCAGTTATTAGGGGAAATAGATATCAATCTCTTTCCTTGCACTTTCACTGGGAAGTTATTCTTAGGTTCTTATGAGACATTCATTACATGTTCTTAGCCTATGAATAGAATTATCGGCTATATGGCTAATGCTTGGTAAAGACATCAGGCAGTTTATAAATCTAGAATCTTTGTTCTTGTATCCTTGATGGATCTTGCTGATGGCAAAGACAAAATGTTATGTCATTTTTTCACTAATCGCAGGCATCAGATCTACATCTATCTTGAGCCAGCAAAGAAAACAGACGATTATTTAATCTCATGTGTTTGATGATAACCATTTTTCTTGGCAAGTGCTTGAATTAAACAAATTTTCTTCATTGATATTTCTGTGATTCAGAGTCCTTTTTTTAGCCAATTAGATATATTCAGATTCTGCAATGCACATCTGAGTAAATATAAAATATTACCAGTGTATTCAAAAAAAGTTTCTTTTCTCTCTTTTTTTTAACTGCAGTTTTTAAATATATACCTTTTTGGATATTAAGAAAAGTGATAACTCATTTTTGTTGGGATTTATGACTGTTCATTACCATTTGTACCTTTTATTTTTTACCTGGGTATTAGTTAGATATATTTTGGCAAAATCAAGACTAGGTGTGAAGAGTGGAAAGCAGTGTGGTTTAGGAGGATGTTGTAGCCTAATTTTTACCATTTTAAACAAAGCTTGCAATTATGGCATTTTTTAGATAATTGATTCTAGCAGATATTTGAGTAAAGTATCCATCACCGTTTTGGCCTATATATCTTGCAGCTGAAGAGGCCTGTCATTTGTTTTGATAAAGGGGCATACTATGTCTTTTAGAAGGATAGGTGAAGAATTTTTCACTTAAAGTGTTTTGATTATCTAAACAATATATATGCAGTGACATACTGTTGACAATTCTGTGAAGTACAAAGCCTTTTACAACTAATTCTTTCTAAATTCCATTGGTTTCCCATTAAGAATTTAGGATTTGAATTGAGCTATATTTTTGTACATATATTATACTTAGTGATTCTAATTTTTTTTCTGCTGGTGGATGCTTAAAATAAATTTTGGACTACAAGGTAGGTAATTGTCTGTATTGTGATTGAGATCTTTTGTTTTTTCTCCTTAGGGGAAGTTCAGAGATGAAAGCTAAATCTTCCATAATCTCAGTCTTGGAAAAGGCATATTTATTGGAAATAATGTGTAAGGAATGTTATTAATAAGTAGAGAATATAATAGAGAAGGGGAAATATACAGATATAGGGTTTATACCAACCTCTTCTCCCTCTTAAAAAAAATGAACCTTTCTTCTACTCTTGCAATGAGCAAAGCAAGCATTTCCTGCTGCTTTTTGGTCAAGGACTTGATATGAAAGAAATATCAAAGTTCTGAATGTTTTAAGTTTACTTGCCTAGGTTCTAAGAAATGTAGATTTGTATTTCTCTGTGTACATCTTGAAATCATTCTTGATTCTTTTCTTGACCTTTCTTATGTATCCTAACACACACACACACACACACACACACACACACATTTTTTAAAGCATGGCCATTAATTTATCTAAAAGTGGTGTACACAGTTCTGAGAGTATAGTTTCCTGTTTCTAAATTTTTCCTATTATGTTGTGTGAGTTTTCACTAATATGTGAGTTCTGTGATCCTATTTTTGCCTCATTGACAGTACTGCTATATTTTTACACTTTGCTTTTCATCTACTCTGTGTTTCCTAAAATCTAATAATAGTTTATAGACAAATATTCCCCTAGCTAAAACTTGTTAGCCACTGAGGTTTATGTACTATTCTTTAGAATACTCTTAGATTAATTTGATTTTCAGGTAGAATATTTTTACTCAGCATAACTGAAGTCCAATTAAAAAGACTGTGAACCATTTTTATGTATATTACTTGGTAATAAATTCACATTTAGGCAAATAAAGTTATCTCAGGACAAACAATGCCGATTTAAAAAAAAAAATTATTTCCATTAATTTTACAGGTTTTTTTTTTCCCTAAGCAAACATTTGAAAGGATTCTAGAAATACTTCTACAAAAATGTCAAAAATATTTATTGTCCTCAAAAACTTCATCTGCCTCTGTATTAATGGCCAAAGATAACATTTGGCAAAATGGAGCAAGCAGACCGCTGATTAACACTTGGAGATGGTTTTGTATTTGTGATTAAATGCATGTGAAATATGTAAGAGGAAGGACTCCTGCAGTTAAGCTTTTAATATTTCAGTTGTAGATAACTGTCTTTGAAAATATAGCTTTTTACACAGATTTGGTGTGAAAATGTTTAGTTGAGCAGATGAGATCCAGCTGGTAGAGTATATGTTTATCAGGGTATCTGGCATTTTGCTACATCCAAAAATGATATCAAATTGAAAGAAGCTAAAGAGCAGCACTGTATGAAAGCCAGTAGGATCGGTTAGGGGTAGTGTTCCCTTGTTGCTGATTTCAAAACTTGTAGAACTATACTTGAATGCAGATGGAAGTTTCCACTTCAAATGTAAAATCTGAGAATATGTAAATGCAATTGTCAAACAGCTGCCTTTCCAAAATAGTTTGCAGTAGGCCAGGAAACACATGATATTTTGTGCATTGAAATTTAGTACCTAATGAATAGTCTATATCTGTGAGTATATGAAACCAAGCACATTTCCCAAACCTTATATTCTATATACTTAAAGTCATTATTTTGAGCTAAAAAGCTAAACTGTAAAAAGTGTCAGAGGATAAGGAATAGAATACTCAGAGAAAGAAGAAAAGCATTTGTGGAAGAATGGCAGGAGTACCAAATATACATATTAGAAAATGTTTTACCCTGTTGGATGCCAATATTTAAGCCCACACTGAGGTGGATAAAAGACCAGCTGAGTATGGAATAATAGCATGTTTGTTCTTTAAGTTTCAGAGCATGTACATTTGGTTGATTAAGATAGTCTATTTATTCATTATTTCCTACAGAGGTGAATATTTAGAAATATTCTATTTTACCAAAATTCTTAAGTACATGTACTCAAAATGTTCTATTGAAATTGTTTGATTTGGGATTGGTGGGCAAAAGCCATAATTGCAGTTATGAAAAAATGTTTCATATCATGTGTTTTGTTTGCTTTCCCCCTATAATATTGTATTAGTAAAATCTGAATTCAGGCTTTTAAATTAAGTTCATGAAAAATTTGACTGACTGATGTTTTATATGAGTCCTATGTAGCATTAATAAACATTTGATAGAACTATTAAAACACATGAATACCCCCCATGTGTGTGTGTATACACACACACACACACACAATTGGGAACAGAATGTTGCCTAAATACTTGAAACTTCTTACCATGATGAGTAAAAGTATCTGCAGGTGACTTTTGGAAGGTTTACCATACAAATTTATATTAGTCGCTGAATCCAAGCAGAGGTTTTGAGCTTGATTCAATCCAGTGATTGAACTTATGATTTAGGAACTCAGGTTTTAAAGGTATAAATCAGGATAAGATAGTGACTCTATGCTCCCCTAATTTAGCCATGGATATAACCAGACCTAACTTCACTCCTTAAAAAAAAATATTTCCTTACAAAAATAGTGTTTTGGGAAAAACATGTTCATTATTGAGCATGATGTAATTAGTTCAGATTTAGAAATGGTCTAAGGAAGAGTATGTATCTGCAAAACTCTGGTATATTTATCAGAAAAGCACCCCTCTAAAATAATCATTTGGCCTCTCCAGGGAGCTTTATCTTTGCTATAAAACAAGATAAAAAAGAATTGCTATAGGAGAAACCAAGATGGCAGCAGTGGTAAACACCTAAACTGCTGCCTTCCATAACAATTTCAAAACTGCAACTGAAAGACAAAATGGACATCATTCAGAACCACAGGAAAGCTGGCTGAGTGGAAAGTCTACAACCAGAAGGAAAAGAAAAGCACACTGAGACTCAGAGGAGCTGAGGAAGGCAGATGTACCGAGGCATGCATGCAGAGAGGGTGGCAACTGAGTATGTGGCTGTTTTTCTCAAGCGGGAGGGAGACAAAAGCTCCCTAATGCTCTGACTCCAGTTCTAGGTGAGATTCTGGGGTCCCACACTCATTTGAGAAGAAACTAGACTGTCTGGCAGTGGGCAAAACTTGAGGGCGGCTTTCTCTCAGAGGTACTTGCAGCGATTACCACATGACACTGAGACACAGGGGCCTATTGGTGCAGGACTGACAGGAAACCAATGCTGTTTGCTCTGCCCTGAGACTTAGCCCCATCCAAGCTGAGCACAGAGGCTTTTGCAAGTCTTATCTCATAAGGGTAATACCAGCACAGTTCTCCCAGCATAGACACTGCTGATCTTCACAGCCAATTGGTCTGGAGGTCAATTACTCCAAGTAATACCAGCAACAATCAAAGCTTAACTACAACAAGACTGTGCACACAGCTCACAAAGGGATGCACCAACAGTGTCCACCTCAGGTAACTGAGTAGGTTGAGGCACTGGGCCCTATAAGACACCTCACACACAAAAACACTCTGTCAACTTAGGGAAGCAGCCAAAAAGCGGAGACAAAGAAACAGATCACAAATGAAAGAAATGGAGGGAAGCAAAGGACTGAATATAGAACTCAAAACCATGGTCATAAGGTTTTTCAATAATTTTCTAAAGGCATCTAATAACTGTTTTCTAAATATTCCTATTGATTTAGTACCTCTACCAGAAATGCCTTCCTCCTTCTGCATGTTCAAATTCTATCCATTTTTAAAAGTCTGCTTAAGGGTCTCTTTTTCTATGAATTTTAATAGATCATACTCTCAGCCACTGTGATTGATACACAATCAACACATAATTTATTGCTGTTGTATGTATCCCATTTTCTGATTCTTTTAAGTATCAAAATGTTATATCCCCAGACTTCATGTTAAATGCTTGTTACAAATGCAGATATTGGGACCCACAGTGAGGAGATCCTGATATTCTAGGTAACTAAAGAAGAGCCCAGTTGTGTGCATGGTCTATAGGGATATAGGTACTTCTTATGAACTTAATATATATGCAAGATGTTTACACAACATTTTGAGATATATTTATTTAAAGGGATACATAAATACAGATTTATGTATATCTGTTTCAGGGCATGATTTCTGTACTGAGCAGCTTTTTAAAAATTCTTCCTAGCACTAATGATAAGTAAGTAAAATTTATTGCTATTTAATTTAGCAATTATTACAAGAAAACAAAATATTAAAAAGTCTGTAAATTCTTTTGTAATCCAAAGAGTAAAATAGTATTTTAACGAATTAAAATTATTTTGGGAAACTTCTGACTTGGTAAGCTCCTACAATCCTGTATTTCAGCATTTGAATGCTGCCTCAGGACTAGGCTAATTGTGTTGGGCTATGTTGTCTCTAAAGCATTAAATACTACTAAAACTGTGTAAGCTTTAAATATAATTTTCCAAATCATATTTTCTAACTAATGCTTATGAAATTTCATATATTATAAAAAATATAATAAATTTCTTTATTATAAAACACATTTCCCTTCATTTTAATTGCACATCTGACCTGTGTCTAATACCATTTGTTCATTTGAATTAAATTGTGATATTAGTAAGAGATAAGTAAGCATTATACGTCTACCAAACCTGGATTTTCTAGCTACATTCTTAAATATATTTACTAAATATGAAAGGGAATTGTTTTCTCCCCAGTGAACTAAAATTGCATTACAAATCATTTTGTGCTAATGATTGTATTCTTTTAAAATAGCCAAGCATATTTAGTCTCTAATCACTTTGCCTATCACTGTAA